>QJNU01000206.1:0-111428 GCA_004154915.1 Monosporascus ibericus
TTATTATGGCAGGTGGCAGCGCTGTGGCAGGTGGCTTGCAGGTGTAAAGTGTGGGTCACTGCGCAAATAGCAAAAGGTTCACTGCGCAAATAGCAAATCTCAAAAAGAAAGGGGTGGTAAAAAAATGCAGCTAATAGCAACTAAGGGGGGTCGTCGTAAAAGGATTAAAATCAAGGAACGGAAATGTGGCGTTTGCGGCAAGCCTGGGTATAATGCGCGTACTTATAAAAAGGTTGTAGATACGTCTAGCGAAAAAGAATTTGATTGATTTTAATTAATATGATATGTTGTTATAAAGTTATTTGAATTTGTTGTTGCGAGGTGCCAAAAAACGAGCGGTGAGCTTGTGTAAGCGGTGAGCTTGTGTAAGCGGTGAGCTTGTGTAAGCGGTCAGCTTGTGTGGGACGTTACTTTTTTTTTTTAAATAATTTTTAAATTAAAATATTATATTTCGTAATTTCGAATACATAATACCAGTATCTCGGAATAAAAGGCTATTTATGAAAACTATTTTATTTCAGGTATATAATCTTTATAAAATTACCGGTTAAATTGAAGTTATTAATATTATTATTAATATAAAAACTTGATTTAAATATATTATTTTCGGCTTTTAATTTTCGAATACGATTTATTTTACAAAAGTAACGGTAATTGATTTTTAAAAAATAATTATACTCGAAAATATGAAAATTATAAAGGAATTATTAGCGAAACTAAAAAAAAAAAAGATAATAACGGGCTTTAAAACTTCGAAATTTAGATTTTAAAACGATATAAGCTTAAGAATTACGACCGATAGTTTGCTCGGCTGCTTCGGATTATGAAGAACTTTCAAAATTCGGACAAGAATCGATATGGATAAGAGCGGGACAAGGCAATCTATGAGAGGGATAGGTTTAGTGAAATCTAGGAATTAAAATAGCAATCTATCATTTTATTTAATTTTGTTTATACGGTCACGTCTCCTTTAAGAAGAAATTATCTTAGTTATAATATTATTATTTTAAACGTTTTTAAAATGTTACACCTTTTAATACGAAATTATAATAATATACAATTAAATTAACCACGTTTCGAAAACGAATTATCCTTAAAATCGAAAGGTAAAAAAAGATAATAAAACGATGTTATAAGTTATAATTAATCGTTTTTAACGTTTAATAAGCCTACGTTAGAAATAAACAAAGTTAAAAGCTAAATTATCCCCTCTACTTTTTTCTAAGAGACCCCGGCGTTCCGATTATAATTCGGATTCGGATATAAACGATATTAACCTTAAAAAATTCATAATAACCTTTATACTAAAGTACAGTTACTAACTACGTAACGAATAACTGGCAAACTTTCGGCGGGCCTTTAACGCCGTTTCGAAAAAAATACCGTCGTTAAACCTAACGTATTAACCTAACTATTTTTAAAATAGATTCCCAATATCGGCTCCTATAAGATAAGATAATTAACGAAATAAGGCTGAAAACCTAATAAAACTCGTCCGTAACTAGTGTATCCTTAAAGCTTAAATAAAAACTATTAGTCGAAACGTTAATTATTATAAGCTTATTATAATTAAACTATTAAAGCAAGCCGTATAACGATTAAACTAATACTTTAAAAACTCTAATAATTACTTATAATTCTTAAATAGCTAAAAGTTAATCGTCCGTATTTAACCGTAAAAAGCTCGTTATTATTACGTAAAACTAGTGCAACGATTATAATATACCCTATAAATATAAATCTAAACGTTCTTAGTAACCTGTAAAAAATAATAACCTTTATTATACGATAATAAAAGCTTACGACTAAATCGTAATAGTTTAAACCGCAAACTAAATTTCTATAATTATCTAAGCCTAAAAAGAAGTAACGTTATAATCGCAATTTGAAAGCTTCTTATTTAAACTCCGTTTTTAATTCCAAATCGTTTCGTTAATAATTAATAAAAAAATAGTATTAATGAAATAATAAGATTACTTATTATACGGGACCTAAAATTATTAATATTATTATCGGATAACATTCGTTAAGACAAAAACGGAAATATTATACATTATCGCTTATATAATTCAACGACGTATTAGGTTTTGGAATATCTTACTAAGTTAACTAATCGTTCTTAATTCGTCGATTTTTCGGAGTATCTTCCTTATTCTGTCGTCTAGATTTTATTAATATGTACTAATTTCGTCATTATTTTTAATAGCATTATATAAAAGTTTCTGGCTAACAACATTTAAAAGTTTTTTTTATATATAATAATTTGCTAGCAAATACGTACTAAAAAGTTATATACCCTGCCTCTCTTCCCCCTGTCATCATTATTATCGTCTTAAATAAAGTTCTTAACCTCTTAATTATTATAAAAAGTAATAATATTTGAAAATAAAATATAATAAACAATTAACTAACTTGTAAAATTATCCGTAATACTAGAGCATATAATCCTGAGCCGAAAAAGATTATCATTCGACCTGTTCTCGGATTTCTGTCTAGCGGAACACCACCGTTTCAGGCTCGAAAGGGGTGCGATACGGAAGTATGTCGTCCTAAGGTTAATAAGACAAGTCCAGGTATCGTACAGGACTTAATTCAAGTCCTAAGCCCTTCCTTAAGATAGTTACTTAAATTAGTAAACCGTCGCTATCTCTAAGTAAAAATAACGTCCCTGGTACATCATTATAAAGTCGGTAGCCTTAATCAGAAGTATAAAACTAAACCTACGCTTCGGAACGTCAGCTATTCGTAATCCAAACGATAACGAATTATTCGCAAAATTATTCCGAATTCGTTATAAAGCCTTTTTTGAGACTATATTATACGTAATAATCCGAAGAACCGAGGTCGATTCTTGTTTAAAAGAGGAGATAATTATTATGACGCTAGCTAGGCTTAGTTATCCTAACTATATATATAGCGCTCTAGGTCCTAAAGGCTCTATTTCTTTTTTTATTCCCTAGTCGTCAGTCTTCTTTTAGTTCTTCTATCCTAAATATAGCCAACCTAATCTCTTTTAAAAGTCTGCGCGTAACAGCATTAAAATAAGAATAAAGCGTTTATAGCTAACTTAAATATAATACACCTTTTTATAAAAAGTTATATATACGTATAAGAGAATTATAATTAATTTAAATTAACTTACTACTTGTAATCTCCTGTAAAATTATTTATTATATAACTTTAAAAATCTTTCGATTAGCTTATAAAACATGTTATAATAATTTTTTAATTATAAATATATATTAATGTTAATTCTTTTTATAAAGAGCTGTCTTAGTATTTAATATCTTTATGTTATGGCTGCACCACACCACATAACTGTGACGGCTAAGGGGTTTAACCAACTATTAAACCTAGTCGTACGGTTTATGTTAGCAGTAATGTCGTGGGAAACTGAGTAATAAGGTCTTTAATCGTTACGTCTGGTGATAGCAGATTGTTAAAGGTAATCTAGGTAACCAAGTTGTATTATAAATTAATAATCTATTTAAGTTATGGTAACGAATGTATATATCCTTATTTTAGTTCGAAATAATTAAGCGACTTAAACTTTTAAGGTCGTTAAGCCCTTTAAGCCTATATAATAACTTAAAAAGCTTAAGGAACTTAACGCTTTAAGTCCTTTAAACTAGTTACGTAATCTTTTGGTTTAGGTCGGGGTTAACTCCTTTAAAAAATCCGACTGTTTATGTTATAACCAAAACCGTTAGGTTATAATACGATTTTTCTCTTTTAGGATTTTTGCCCTTGAAAATTAATTTGTTTATTAATTAATTTTAATAAATAACCTTTTTTTCTATACTTATAATATCGGGTCGAATCGAAAAACGTCGCTTTCGTTAACGTATTAACGTTTTGGTTTTTTTAAAACGTATTAATCGTTTTAGTTTTAATATACTTTTTTATTTTCGTTATAAAAAGGAAAATACGGATTATAAGGTTATTTATGGTTCCGTAAAGTACGTACGATATATTCGTTATGGCAGTTCTTATAATATTTTCGGGCCCTTAAAAACGAAATATTAAAAACTTTTTAACGAAAAGGATCGTTTGGAACGTAAAAAGGAGCAAGTTCGAAAGATATTATAAGCAGCTACAAATAAGCTTAATCGTTTGCAAAAGCAAAAACGACTTTTTCGCCAGCGGGGCATTAAAATGCTTCGTCGTGGTATTAAAGGTGCGGAAATTATAAAGGAGTTCGAACGGCTAGAAAAAAAACGGGAATAATTAAAGACGGCGGTTGTTACGGTTACGTCAAGCCAGGTTGCAGATCCGGTTAACTGGTTTGAACTTATTAATTAATTAACTGCTAATTAGGATATATCCGTCGTTACTGGTAAAAGCTCCTTAATAAGCGTTAGGCGTTTATAAGGTTTTGGCGGGTTTCTAGATGTTTTCGGAGTTTGGGTAATTTTTTTATTTGATTAGGTATTCGATAAGTCCGTTTTTCTTTCGTATATTTAGGATTTTCTTTATTTCGTATGTTAATATGTTTTTTTTTTTTTGCTTTTTTTTCGTATTTTATGTTAACTTTAATAATATCCGTTATTAATTCGAATAAAAAAACATAAAAAACTAGATAAAATTTATTTTTAAGGGGTAATTTTAATTAATAATTATTTTTTAAAATCTTTTTAATAATTTTATATAAGTTAATGTATTTAAAGTTAAGTTTTTTATTAGGTCGTTTGGTTTGGATATTTTTGGTAGCTAAGTAAATTATCTTTTTTTTTAAAAGGTTAATTTTTTAACCTTTTTTAATTATAATATTTCTTTATTTAATTACGTACGAATTTAAATTTTATCTTTATTTCTGTATGTAATTATTTAAGTTGTTTTAATATAAGGATTATTTTAACGTTAATAAGGCCTTTACGTATATTTTTATAAATTTCCGGTATAACACCAAAATTAACGTTCGTTAAAGTCATTTTAATATTTTTATGGTAATTGGTATTATAAGTTAATTAAGCGATAGGTAGTTTTTAAACTTAATTATTTTGTTCGTAATTAATATAATATCGTAAGTAAGTTTTTAATATTTAGTTAATCTTTTTAGTTTATCCGTTTATTTGGGGTTTAAATGCGCTAGATAGCTTATAGTTTAGGCCTAATTATGCTATAAGCCCTTACCAAAATTTCGAAATAAATATCGTTTTTTTATTTAAAATAATCTCCGTTAATAATCCGTATATTTTTAAAATATGTTTTAAAAAGATATAAGTTAATTATTTTGCGTTTATATCCTTATTATATAGTAAAAAATAAAAGAATTTAATAAATCGGTTAACGATTATAAAAATGCTGTCGTAATATATGCCTATAACTGGGTTTTTTAAAAGTGGGAGTTTAATAATAAAATCGAAGATAATTAAATCCTATAATTATTTTGCGACTGGTAATGGTTGTAGTTTTCCGTATGGCTTGTATCGTCGAGTCTTTACCTTGTTGCAGATATAGTATTATTATCGTATTTTCTTTATTATTATTTTTATTTTAAGAAAGTAATAGGTACGTTATAATCGTTTTAAGGTTTTGTAGATCCTTAGGTATTTATATAATTAATGTTTGTGTATATTTCGTATTAGTATTTCCTGGTATTCTTTTGGGATTTATGTTTTTTTTATTTTTTGGTCCTTAGGTAGATTATCGTTATATTTTTGGATTTTCTGGTATAAATTAAGGGGTGTTATTTTGATTGTTACTATTTGTCGTGGTTGCAGGTATCCTTTTGGCGTAGTGTCGAAAATTTAATAATTAACCTTAATTACTTTCTTTTCCAGGTTTGGTTTTCGATTAAATGCGTTTGCTTTATCATTTTTTAATCCTTTTTGATAAATGATAACGAAGTTATATTTTGCCAGTTTTTCGGCATAACGTAATTATCGTTTTATAAATTTTCTGGTGGTGGTAAAGCGGGTAAGGTTTTTATGGTCGGTGTATACCTTAACCTGGTAGAGGTTTTTTTTAAAGTAATGTCTAAATTCTCGGAAGGCTTTAACGATGGCCATAAAATTTTTATTAAGGAGAATGTAATTTAGTTTTATTCTTTTTAATTTGTAAAAGTAAAAGGCGATAAGGTATAAGTAGCCTTAATTATTGCGGTATCCGTGTTACGGTACGAGAACAAGAGCGTAGCCGCGACACCACTAAAAGTGGAACGTTGTCAGCTCGAGCACTGACCGCCTTGTTCTGCCCTATATACCTACTAGGTGCCACTTAGTACCGTGACAATCCGGTTATTATGCTTAAAGCATAATCCGAGGCGTCGGTTTTAAGATTAATTAGGCGGTTTAGATCGTATATAATTAATATTAGTTCGTTAATAATCGTATTTTTAATTTTTTAAAAGGAGGTTTCCGTTTTCGTTGTTTAAATAATTTTTTTTTTTCGTTAAGTTAAATAATAGCGTAATTATTTTGTTAAAGTTTCGAATAAATTTCCTGTAATAATTAACGAATCCGAAGAAGGCTTATACTTCCTTAATTATAATGGGTATTTTTTATTTTTGTATTATAGCGATTTTCTTAAGATTTATTTTAATATATTTTGGGGTAATAATATGTCCTAAGAATTTTACTTTTTGCGTATAAAATTAGCTTTTCTTATTATTAATTAAAAAATTAGCGTTTTATAAAACTTAAAAAATTATATAAACGTATTTTATATATTCCTTTTTATTTTTCGAATAAATAAGAATATCGTTAAAGTAACAAATAACAAAAATGCTTAAATATTCCTTAAGTACATAGTTAATTATTCGCTAAAAGGTTGCTGGTACGTTCGTAAATTTAAAAAATATAACAAGGTATTCGAAAAATCTGTATTTCGTCTTAAAAGTTATCTTTTATTTATATTTTAGCTTAATACGAATCTAATTATATCTTTTTTTAAGATTTAAGCTTATAAATTAATTTGTTCCGTAAAAAAACCTTTTATTTCGTTAATTAAGGGTAATAATATTTTGTCTTTAACCGTAATATCGTTTAATTACCTGTAATCGATAACTAAACGTAGCTTTCCGTTTTTTCTAAGTACGAAAAATATAAGGTATCCGGCTAATAAATTAAAACGTCGTATATAACTTTTTCGAAACTTATTTTCGAGGTATTTACGTAATACTTATAGTTTTATTTCGTTAAGGTTATAAATTAGGTAAAATTTAGTTAATATCCTTTCCTTAAGGATTATCTTATGGTTTTATTCGTTATGTTTTGGTAATTTAGTTTCGAATTCTTTTCGAAATAATTATTCGTATTTATGGTATTATAAAGGTATATTAGCTATAATTTCTAATTCCGGGGGCTAATATTATAGGTAATCGTTTATTTTTCGTAACTTTATTTTGATAATTACGATAATACGTCGTATCCTTTTATAATACCCTTATTCGTTTTTATGTCTTATCTTTATAAATGGTAAGGTTTTTATCGTATCTTTATGCTTATATTTATCGTTATGTTCAATCGAATATTAAAATCTTTTTTTATTTTGCTTTTTTTTATTAAATAGATGTAAAATAAACTTTATTTAGCCAGTTATCTAATTAATTAAGGGGTTATATTAGTATAACCATAGTTTTCCGAGGATTATGTCGTAATTTCTTATCGGAACGATGTCGAAGTTTGCTGTTTGGTTTCGTCCGTTAACGAAGATCTTAAAGTGATTAATCTTACGGCTGATCTTTTCGTTATCGTAGGCGAATGCCTAACCTTCTGCGTTCTCAGCGATGTAGGGTCCCATCTTTTCCTTCCATGATAATCGAAATCGATTAACCACATCCGGTATAATATAGTTATTTTCTGTTATTCCGTAATCCATAAATGCGGTAAATTAATATATCCTAATTCGTATTTATAAGGTAATAAAATCGTTTTTGGCTTTTATCGTTACGTTTAAAACCTTTTTGGGAAGGTCCTGCTAGCTTTTCCGGGTTTTATTATCCTGCGGCTTTTTTATAGGTAGCGTTTATTTTTTAATTTATCTTTTAACGTTTTAATACATTCTTGATTTTAGGCGTTAAAAGTTTTTAATTACTTTAATTATCCTTTCTGTTTGCGTAAAATGGTTTCGAATAAAAAAACTTACGTTTAAAAGTTTTTTTTGGTAATATATTTTAATTTAAGGGTTTCTTATCTTTTTTGTCGTACTTGGAATTAGGCGTCGTATTACCTTATCTTTTCGTTCCTTTTTTTTATTTCGTGTTTATTTTTTTTTATTATTCGTCCGGGTTATTCGTAAAGGTTAAATAAAAATTTAAGTTATTAATTATTTTTAAAAATGCTTTTATAATTATTTGATAGATTTTTCTTTTGTTTTATAATTATATTAGCTATAATGGCATATAAGGTCCTTATCGGGGTAACTTTTTTTTTCGGGTTAATTTGTTACTACCGTAATAATATGAATAATATTTTCCAAGGCGAACGTTTTTAAGTATTTATATTATCGTTAGTCCTTAGGATCTTTTTCGATTTAATTATAAAAATTAAATCCTTGGTTATATATTTATGTAAGTCGTATTTCGATATATCGTTTTCCTTTTATATGTTTCAGGTAATAAGTACATTTGTATTAAATAGCATAAAGTTTCCCCTATCGGTTTGGTTATCTTAAAAGTAGGTTCTCGTCCTAACCTTGGTACTTTTTAATCTATGCGTTTAGTTTTAACTGTTCGTACCGCTATTGCCGTTTCTTTTAAAAACGGGAAAGTAATTTGTCTTTTAAAAACTTTTTCCACCCATCGTATTCCCTTAGCTATTAGGCCATTATAGGGTTTATAATAAGGGTTTATTATTCCTAAATAGTTATTTAAGATAACTTCTTTACCTTTTAAAATTCTTACTATACATTTTTAAAGGGCTTATAATCGTCCTTAATCTTAATTATGTTAATCGATTTATTATCGTTTCCTTAGTTATTTCGAAAAAGTTCCTAAAGGACCGGTATTTAAGTATTTTGTCGTAACTTTTTAAGTGCTTTATATTAATAAGCTTTATATTTTATCTTGTTATAATTAAAGTATTTAATAATACGAAATTCGCGGTATTAGATTACGCCTAATTCCATAAGTTCTGGTGCTATTCCATGGGATATGTTAGTTTTTCGTAATATGCTAGTACTAAGGGGATACCTTAACTTATTATTTTATCGGTTTTTGAAATATCGAGTTCTCCAGGCGTACTGTTAATCGTCGATTTTGACTGCCATAACGATATAATCCACCAACTTTTCGGAACGTTCGTCCTTAAATAATTCTTTTTATATCTTCTTTTTTAAGCCGTTAAAAAATATAATTATTAATACCTTTTGTCCTTAATTAATCTTCGAAGCTAATTAAATAAAAAAATTACCGTATCCGGAGGCTAATCTTTTTTACTTTAAATCCTTATTTTTTTCGGCTTTGGTTTTTTTATTTATTATTCCGAATACTTTCCTTAATTTTTCCTTAAACTTTTCGTAATCGTTATAAATAATTACGGTTTTTACGGACCTTTATTAAAGAAATTTAATAACCTATTTACGAAAGGTGAACTTAAACTAAATAACCGCATTTCCGGTTAATTATTTTATAACAAGCTAAAATCGGAAAATAAACGTCATAAATTTAATTAAGAAATACTTAAAGTAAATACGGCATTTTATAAGAAATTATTATAACTTAATAATAATTCCGTTAAAAGGGGTAAGCTTGGTAAGCTTCAAAACTTTTCCGGACTCCTTGCCGTAAATCATTTGGGCAGGTTATGCTAACTGGGCTGGCTAATCCGGTTAATCGGGTTACTTCATATTAGCTTATTTTTCCAATTCGACTTTTTAAACTTCCAATTAATTGCGGATTTTCTTAAACGTATTAATAAGTTCGATCTTATCGTTAATAAGTTACGTAACCGCATTAATTAATTAGTTAAATCGGCATAAGGCTTTTTCTTAAAAAAGATTAAGTTAAGTTTCTTTATTATCGGAATTTATAAGGTTATTTCGGGAATTTTAAAAATTCCTTTAAAAACGGGTTACTTATTAAACCATATAATGTTAAAAATATTACTTAAAATTTAATAACATTATTAAATAAAAGTTTATAACGTATAACGGCTAAAAAGTTTAATTAATTATTAAACTTAATCGTACGGTTTATATTAATAATAATATCATAAAAAATTAAATAATAAAGTTTTTAATAATTACGTTTAACGTACCACACGGGCGAGCTGTACACACGGGCGAGCTGTACATTTTTTTGGCATTCTATAACAACAAATCCAAATAAAACAACCATAACGCGATAAATTAATTTAAACTAATCGGATTTTCCGTCGTTAGACGTATCTATAGCTTTTTTACAAGTGCGCGTATTATGTCCGGGCTTACCGCAGACGCCATACTTCCGTTTTTTCGTCTTAACCCTTTTACGACGATTACCTTTAGTTGCTGTTAGCTGTAATTTTTTACTATCTTTTTTTTTTCGGCCAAAAAAGCTTATTCTTTTTATATAATAAATATTCCTCCTTTTTAAAGACGTTTATTTTTAGTTTTTTAGCGTTTGTTAAAAAAATGGTTAGTTTTACGTAATTAGGCGGTTTTTTCCCGAAAAAAAGTTACTTCGTACAAAAATAATAGGTTACTTTTTGTTAAAAGATTAACCGATTTTACCATTTTTGTCGGCAAGCTACCCTAATAATTTTTGATCTTTTTTTGCAAGTAACGTCCTTACTTTATTACTTTACGGATATTTTTAGGGGTTTTTACAAAAAAAGAAAGAATGGAACCGGCGGAAGTAAACGGCGAAACCGTCGGTATAGGCATAACCGGAGGAACGTTTAATTTAAAAAGAACGTTATTAGAATCGAATGGAACAAGTCCAGCTTTTGTAAATCCGGATTTAATGTTATCGGACGTTATAATAGCTTTAAACGCGTCGTAAAAACCGGCGAAGAAATCTTCTTTCGTAATATAAATATAATAACGTCGTATTAAATTTTCGATATAAAGTGAATAAGCGCGTTTTAAAACGAAAAAGCAAGATAAATTAAAAAGTTAAAGCCGATAAAAGGAATACGTAAATATGCAAAAAGTAATAATATTATTATTCGCGTAATATTTTTCGAATTCGATCGAATAATAGCTTTCGTAACCGTTAAAAATAAAAAAACGTTTAATTCCTTTCGTACGCGTTTGAATATATTTATCGAAATGTTAAATTTATTTTAAACTTAATTCGTTAATTATCTAACTATTAAAATTAATACCGATTTTTTAATAAGTTAATAATAAATTATCGCGATATTAAAAAATAAGGTAAGTTTTCTTTACCAAAATAATAAATAACGGTATAACTTAACTTTACGAATTAATAACTTATATAATTATAACCTATTCCCGATTACTTTATTATGCTTATTTAGGTTTTTTACGTTTTTCGGCGCTTATAATTACCATGCCGCATATTATTAAAAACCTTATTAAAAAACCCGTTTCGTCGAAGTTATAAATATTTTCTTTTACGATACCGTATTTTGCGATTATAATTCGAACCAACTTAAATTATTTATAAAATACCTCTGGATTTTCGTATAATACTTTTTAATAATCGACTTTTCGATTTAAACGCGTTTTAAGTTTTTTTTGCCGTCGTACAAAAGTTAACGCCTAATTAACCCTAACGCGTTTTACGGCGCGCTAGCTAAATAACAAATTCGCCATATTTTTAACATATTAAAGCCGGATAAAAAACGCTTACGTATTTAGATTAAGGATTTTTTCGATAATCAATTTTTTTTCGGTTGGCGTTAATTTTCGCGAATTAAAAATAATATCGGCTCGGGCGGGTTTGCCGTTAATTCGCGTTCCTAAGGTAATAAATAAAACGTTATAAATAAAACTAAACTTTTTATAACTAAATTTCGGATTTTGCTTTTTAGCCTAAACGGCTAAATTCATTTTCGCTTTTTTTGTAAGTCGTTCTATATTATGGTTATTAAAAAATAAATAATTAAAGTTAAATAATTAAAATGGTGAAAAAAGTGTACAGCTTGTCCGTGTGTACAGCTCGCCCGTGTAGTACGTTAATAATAACAAATTATTAAAGATAATTTAAGTAATTAAGTTATATTATAAACTAATAATTTATTTAAGTTATAATAACGAATATATTTTTTTTTATCTTAGCTTAAGATAATTAAGCGACTTAAGCTTTTAAGGTCGTTAAGCCCCTTAAGCTTATATGATAACTTAAGAAGCTTAAGAAGCTCGGCGCTTTAAGTCCTTTGAGCCAGTCACGTGACCTCTTGGCTTAGGTCGGGGCCAACTCCCTTGGGAGGTCCGACCGTTTATGTTGTAGCCAAGACCGTTAGGTCATAACAATAACCACCAGGGCAAAAGATCGGTAGAATGATCGCAATTGTGGCAATCATTCTAGTGCGTACTGTCAGCTAGCTGGGGGGTGCGTAGCGCACCCCATATACGGAAAGGTCACCTACTGATCGGCCCATACATGTTCCGTGGCTAAGCTACTTAACGCTGTACGGGTGCAACAGCACACGTATCTAACATAATAAAACAACACAACTGATGTCCCCTATATCTGACACGTACAGCTGTATATGAGCTGCTACGGTAGACAAGGCCGTAACACTTTATATTAAAGATAAATATTAGGCATTATTTATTAGAAATTCACTATTATATTTAAAAACAAGTATGTTATCGAACTCAGAAAATTAAAATTCTAGTTTACTTAGTAAAGGTTAAAAAGCCTTTTTGAAAAGGAATATAAAAAGAAATATAATAAAACTAACTACAGAAACGAAGTTTAAATTATCAGTTTATAAAGAGGAACATAATTATCTATTCGAATTAAAGGCGTAAATAAAAAGAAAGTCTCGTACTTTATACTATGATACCATACGCTAAGTACGGATTGAATGTAAATTAAATACTATTAGGCAACCTCTGCACTTGGCGCTATTATTAAGTCGTCGCCGTTACTCCAAAGATTAGCGGAATCTGCCTCCTTTACAACTATAAAACTATACCTTATACTTGCATTCCGTGCTTGTACCTTTACTTCCTAGGATTGCCTAGCAGTCTTATAAGTTCCTAGAACGACGTTGGAGTTCCCGGGACGTACTTACATTCCGCCGTAGCCCTGGCACCTCGCAACGAATACGGAATCGGCGTTAAAGAATTAAGTTGCTTCACGGTAATCATTTAATTTCCTGTCTTTATGTAGGCACCGCTTACGACTAATCCACTTATTAGTGATTTAAGATGTTAGTCTGACGCCACCGAATAAAAAGCAAGGAATGGCAGTTAAGAGTGGGAGGAAATGGCGCCGAGGGAAGTTAAGTCAGTACGCCTCCTTTGTATTCGCAAGGTACGGCACGTTAGGTGACCTAATCTCTCTTTAATGTAATGTTGCAGGTCTTGTTCATACATAAATGATTCCTACAGGCTATAAAAGATATGACATTTAGGTAATCCTTTATGAAACATAGTTGGCTAAATACCATTAGATTCCATACTAAGTGTCAAGCCTAGGTGATTGGCAAACTAGACAGGAATATATACGTAACTTTTATAAGAGGTTATACCCCTATCTAACAATCGCGTAGTTATGGGCCTAACTTTAAGAAGTGATATGTATTGAGTCGGTCTCAAGTATATAAAAGGGTATTGCATGGTGCTTTATATACATTGAAATCCCAGGAGAGGAAAGGAAGAAAAGAAGAGGAGAGTCTCTCCAGTTCTACTTGTCCATGTAGCACGTTCCCTATAGCTCCATCCCCTAAATAGGGGTTGAATCCACTGTAACAGAAGCCGCGAAACCTCACTCCTGGAGGAATGAGTTGTAATGGTTGAAAAAGCCGTGAGGGTCGTACCGTTGCTTGAGGCTCCGAAGACGCTCAAGGCGCCAAGGCTCGTAGCCGTACATGGACTCTAGAGGCTCGTCACCATGGGCATAGTTCACGTATGCAGGCTGGATATCGTAACCCGAGTGCTGGGGGTCGACCAACTCATCGCGCCAGCCGCGAACCCACTCGTCCGCGACAGGTGCGATGCTCTCATCCGTGTACGTGGTCTGGAGGATGGTCAGGATGTTTTTAGAGGCGCGGTTTCCGATGGCCGTCAGCTCAGCGGGCTGCTCCGCCACGGCTCTCTGCCCGAATATCTCGTAGAGTATGAGTGAGCCAATCGCGAGCGGGTTCGCCGCGACGAACTCGACGTAGGACTCGTAGAGCTCCCGCTGCTGGGGTATATCAAACTGCCGCATGCTCGCTGTATAGACGTTGTAGTGAGGTCCTTCGGTGCATGCGTGGTCGATCATGCCTCCGGCTGCCACGTGTATGATCTGGTCCCACGGGGACATTGTCACGTTCAACCAAAGACGTTCGATGGGGTATCCGGTTGAGTTCAAGTTCGTGGCAAAGCGAGCCGTGAGTCGGTCTCCTTCTTCTCGAGGACCATGATAGACAAGGTTGAGATAGGTAATAGGCTAATAGGTTCAGCAGGGCACTACTCATCAGGTATTGTGTAGAATATAACTTACTTCACCGGAGGTTCGATTAGTAAGGAGGAAAACGTCCACCGCAAGCGCTGGGTCCTGATCTGGAATAAGCTCGTTTATGGCGGTGAATATGCCTTCGATGGAATCGCCGGTAAAAGTCATGTCGGCATTATAAGTCAAGCCATTGTTTTGCTGAGGGTAAGTCCTGAATGTGTAGTCGAGGACGATTCCAAAGTTGTGGCCAGCTCCCCGCATAGCCCAGAAGAGGTCCGGGTGCTTCGTAGCAGACACTTCGACGATAGAGCCATCCCACAGAACTACGCGCATTGAGACGATGCCGTCGGCGATCATGCCATAAACCCCTTGGAGCCGACTGTGACCGCCTCCCAGGGTGGCACCTCCGACACCGACGCATGCGCAAGACCCAAGAGCTGGATTCGTGTGCGTTAGTCCACCCCGCAGCCTTGAAGAATAACCACACATAGTAGAAACCAGAAAGCAAGATGTAAAGGTACTCACGCAATTCTCTGCCCGCTCTGTAAGCAACCTCATAGACAGGTCCAAACTGTGCGCCGCCGCCCACTGTAATGGTGTGGTCGCAATTCATGGTGATGTCGTTGAATCGTGCCATATTAATTAATACAGCATCCTCCACCCTGCCTAGCGTGATCGTGTTTCCGTGGCCACCACCCATCGCCAGGAACGAGATGTTGTGGCTGGACATGTATTGGACCTGAGTGTATGACCAGGTCAGCAAGACTTCCCTCTTAAACACGATTGTTTGGGCTTACGGCAATGGAAACGTCCCGTGCCTCCGCCGGGATGAATGCGATGCTGTATCTCGGGGCGCTCCAGGAGGACCAACGAGCCGTAGCATTTTCCCATTCGGAAGAGTCGGGGTAAACGATTGAAGCATCGGGAGAGATCGGGAAGTCCAGCTGAGAGGTTTGCCTCTTCAAATGTTCCACGAGGGCTTCGCCGCTGCTAGTACGCCAAGTAGGACTGGCTAACGCTGTCGAGGCGAAGACCGCCAGGACGTTCAAGATGGTGTTGGGCAGCATGTCGATTGCGCGACACAAGCGGTATGTCTCTTGGTTTCGATCAGCGCAAGATGGAGGTACTAGTTAGATGTATTGAGTCTTCCAAGGAGATTGCTTCCGGGACGACGGCGCCCCATGTTTTATATCGAGAGCAAGCTCACGGGTCGTCTCCTCCTACTGTGGCCATCATTCCGTTTCGCCCGCCTGCTTATTGCGCTTGTCATCTTATTGTTCCTGTCATCTCATTGCGTCTATCAGCCGTATTGCGCCTCTCGCGCCATAGGGGCCCAGAGTAAAGCGGCCTTGGAAGCTCTCATCTCAAATCCCGGCTAGCTTCGCAGCTTGCAATAGACACCGGTAGCCCTGCGCCGCCACAGTAAGCCAGCCTAAGAATAAGGCTGAAGCTGAAAAGGTTCCCCGAAACACGCCCCTGCTGGTGGGAACTCCGAGTACCTCGTACAGGGGTCTCCGGGAATCCTATGATTGCCCCGCCTGCGGGCCTGCCGCCGCACGATCCGGCAATTCAGAAGTTCTTTCATGTGCATTAGTCAGATCATATCTTCTAATCTATTATGTTCAATGAGTATCTACATGCGCAATTTCCCCCATTAGACTCTTCGACACCTCGTCTTCCCCCATGACCGGAGTTGGATCGCGCAAGAGGACCCAACAGCTGGGTTCGTTGACCCTTGGGTTGTGGGACTTCGGCTGAAGGATGTTAGATGGAAGAGGCAGAGACTAGCCAGAAACGGCAATTCCCCGCTTTACTCGCGGGGCCCGTCTTGTCAGAAGAGGACAGACACGGGTCTATGCGTCACAGAATGCTTTTTTGGCAACTACAATGACACGGCCTCGAAACGGGTCGTCCCGTCGGCATCGGGCCAGACGTGCCCACTGGCTGCCCAAAGCATCTATCCGTATCGCAGTTGGCGCTCGAAGAACGACTTGGATCCGGGACTAGGCACCAATATGATTAACGACCGGCTACCAGACTTACTTAGATGCCGCAACACCCAACAATCTAGAAGCAGGTAAGATGATGGCGCAGATTGGGTTTAAGCACTAGGGACTGGGGGCCGTTGAGGCCCAGGCGTCTTAGAAGATGCCTGGGGTAGTATATAGAACCATTCAACGAGATTATGTCGTAGGACTCCGGGATATGTCTTTGTACTCTATGAACCAACGTGGGCTAGGTTCAAGCAAGTTTAATATGGGTTAACACTTAGCCCTTTTAGGATAGATTCCTGTTAACAAGTACTGTTCAATTCGTGCTAAAGTAAGAATTGATGTGCTAGCAGTATTCACGTTCAATGCGGTACGTCTTTGCACCATAGGGTCGCTAGGACATCTGTCAGACCAGGTCAAGCGTTACCTGCGAACTTACCATATCTTACTGCCTGGTTGCATAATATGTCTTGTGTAATAGGAGTCATCGTACGGTTTTAGGTGCCGGGAAACCGCGTCGCTCGGATTCGTACTTTCGCGCGCCATTTGACGCCAAGACCGTAAGTCCGCCTATCATTTCGTTCCTTTGAAACCCGAGGGGGCGGTGAAGCCTTCCTGCCTGCTTCTTTCTATCCGCCATGGCGGCCAACTCTGCAAAGCAATAACCGATAAACATATTTCCCGACGAAGAGGAGGACTGGAGTCAGTTAGAACAGGTTTCTGGGTATGGGTCAAAATTCTACTGAGTACCATAAGTTGGCCTAATTATATCACCCACCACAAGAATAAATGTCCTTTCGACGTAATAGGCCGACTAGGCGTAATTGAAAAGTTGTTCTGACACTATTGGCCTTTACTCGGACATGGGCCCAAGGCCACGGGTTGTATCAACCAGTACGGGGATTTCATGGAAGTATGTCTGCATTTCACGTTATGGGAACACCCCTACTAACGCCCCATCTGTCAGCTACTGAGAGATGCGAAGCACACTCCATATACGGAAAGGCCGCCTACTAACCGGTGTATACACGTGGCTAATCTATTTAAAGCTGGAGGCATGGTATAGCACATGTAATTAGCCAAATATAACAATGCCCTCGTTTTAACGTACTGAGCTTGCGAAGGGAGTGGAACGAAGGGTTATTGTTGCGTAGCCACTGCACCAAAAGACTGTATTGATAAGTGTGCACTTGTTGAACTGATTTCCCAATTTGGAATTCAGCGCGTCCTAATTAGGAAAGTAAAGGTAAGCGCGCCATGCGGCTCGTGCGTATCGATATATCTCCATAGCCCCTGCCAATTTGTATGGCTCGTGCGAGACCTGGTAATACCTCGGAGCGCTAAAGCCCTAGAAGCCCTAGCTAACCGTCGACTTGCCTAACCGTCAACCTAACTATATTGCAACTGTCGAATTGGAAAAAAGAGGTGCCGGAACGTATAAGGCGTACGAGGCCAACGCCAGCAGGTCCAGTAAGCCGAAATACGCGGGAGGCCCTTACCTCAGCTAGCTCAGGCCTCTGCTGGCTCGTTCTCCAAAGTACCATTCCTTAGCGTCAAAATTTAACCAATCAAATCCCATATCCCCGTAATGAGGCAGCAAGGCCTAAGATAATATTATGCGAACAGGAGTTTCATTATGTACATCGCTACTAAAATCGTCGAATTTCCTCCTAATTCCTTTTATTTATTCGAATAAAACTAACCTTTTACAATAAAAGGAATTGTTATGTAGCCAATTTAAACCCGGTAAGTCTGATATTTTGCATACGCGTCGAATATAAGCTAATATATATCCAGGAATATTTTCGAATTTTTTGGATAGCAATTGTAGCCAATATAGCTAGGTTTAAAGCTGGGAAATGGGCGACTGTTGTCAGCTAGCTGGGGGGTGCGTAGCACCCCATATACGGAAAGGTCACCTACTGATCGGCCCATATGTGTTCCGGAGCTAAGCTACTTAAAGTTGTATGAGTGCAACAGCACCTGCAACTGACCTAATACAACAACACAACTGATGTCCCTTATATCTGATAATTAAAAGTCTTATTCGCTTAATTCGCGTATATATTAATTAATTAGCTATTACTAAGACGATATAGGCTGTATATTAATAGTAATTATCCATATACTTTAATAGTAACAATAACGATCGTACTGTCAACGTCCGGAATTATTTATTATAAACTTAAGGACTAAAATAGCTTTAAAGGCAAATTTTAATTTAAAGTATACGCGCTTAATATTTAGCGTTATATCGACCCTAATTAAAATAATCCATAGCTTATCGAACTTATAAAACCTAATATAACCACCTATCTAAAGAAACGATTTGGTTAACCGACGTAAACGGTTAATTTATCCTTTAAAGGAATTATATATATCGAAAACGTCGATCGAACGAACCATCCGACGAACACCTTTAAGATAACTACCGAAAGCAGATAAACCTATACTTAAAACTTCGCAATATATATTTACGAAGATCAAAAATACGAAAACTTCTGCAAAAAAATTAACGACTTTACGAAATAAGTTTTAAAGTTTATATTTTTAACGATTTAAAAAATAAGTTTTGCTTTAGGGAAAAACTTACGAAAATAATACACCAAGTTAATTAAGTTTAGTAAGGTATACGATAATAAGCTTTTAATTAATACTTAACGAAAGTACTGCGAAAAGTTAAAATAAACCTTAAGGTTAACAAAAAGATTAAATGGATAAATTATATAATAACAAAAGGTTATAACTTAAAGATAACGATATAATATCCTAAAAATAAAAATATCGATTATATAGGTAAATAATTTATATATAACATTAATTTTTATTATTAAGACATAAACGATAACCTTTTAAAAAATAAAAAGGGCTAAAATTAAAAACGGAACGATTGATTATTAGAAAATAACGGCTAACCTTTTAAATTATTAAAATATAACCTATTTACTGTTTACATTACGAAATATTAAGATAAAGTTTTTAACGTTTTATAAAACCTTTATAAACCCGTTTAATTAAAATAATCCTGATTAAAAAAAGCTTAAAAATATTAACCTTCGACTATAAAAAAACCCCTAAGACGTAAATCGAAATAAGGCAATCGTAAAGGTTCATATTCGGACCGAAATATTAATAAGCGAAAACGTAAAAAATTAAACGTTTAAAGTATACGATATAAAGCTTATTTAAGCCTTTATTATAAATTATCTTAATGCTTTTATATATTCCTTAATAAAGCTTTAATTAAATTCCGCTTTAATAACGAAATAATAAAGCTAATTTATTAACGATTTAATTCCGATTAATCCTTAAAGGAAAAGATTAATCGCTTATTAAAAAGTATGAAAAAGTTAATTATAAAAACGAATTAACTTTTAAAGGAAATAAAACGAATCTTAATATATTTCCTGATAACAAATTAACGTAACGTTATAAATATTTCGTTTTACCACTTAAAAGCTTTATCCATTTTAAATTTAAAGTTTATAATATATATTTTTAATTTTATTAATAGGTTCTTAAATTATAAAATAACAATTTAAAATAACGGAATATACGTAAAAAACAACTTTATTCCAATTAAAGGTTACGAAAAAGTAAATATATTATTCTAAAACCTTAAAGGCTTAAAAACGTTACGTTTATACGACGTAACCTATTGCGAAAATTTCGCATATAACTTCATATCTTTCCGGTAACTCCGGAAAAAGGTTTATTAATAAAATAACCGAAAGATTAAAAGTTTTATTCGAAATAAATATAATTAAATGATTATTAAGTTAATACATAAATTTAATTAATTCGTTATCGAAAATATTAATATAATAATTACTTATATAATTTTAATAACTTATAAACTAAATATTAATTCGTAAATAACGAAACCGTTGCGAATCGGTAACGGTATTATATAATATTTACGATTAAAATACTTAAGGCCCGAAATAATTGTATAGTTATAATCCCATGTTAAGAAAATCTAATTAAAGGGTTTTATAATAATCGAATACCAAGTATATAATAAGGCGAAGGTAAAGAAATTAATACGTTACGAATTTCGAAAAGGAATATCCCGATTAAGATAAAAAATCGCCGTCGACTTTACTAATTTCGAAAAAAACCTCAAAGAATATAAATACGTTATATTCGTAACCGATAAATATTTAAGCTTTATTTAAGATATTTATCTGACAAATCGGGAACAAAATATATTAATTATAATATTTTAATACCTTTTAAAAATCTTAAAAACTAGGATAAGGTTTTCCTATAAGTAATTAAGTATAATAACGAAATTTTAAAAATTTATTAATTTCGAAATATACTGCAATCACCTTCTTTTAATATTAAGTTTAAGCCTTTAATATTATATACCTAAATCTAAAACGGAAATGCACAACGTTTAAAGTATATAATTAAGGAAAAAAAGATTATAATACGAAATGGCGTTAAGTTACCCGCGTTTTTAATCGTATACATTTTTAAAATTACAGTTTATTTATATAATCGTACTTTTAAATACGCTTTTTTTTTAATAAACCTTATATAAAGTTTATTATACTTACTTAGCGTATAAAAAGGGCGTTATAATACTTAATCGGAAGTTTTAACAGGCTTATCTTTAAGCTTATAATTATATAATTTACGTTATAACGATTATTACTGTAAAGAAAACATAAAATGTTTAAAAGTTAAATTTTAAAATATAAATTAATTTCTTTACCAGTTATCGATTTACAAATATTTACGAAATATAAAATCCGTTAATTAATAAGGTTATTATTATTCGAAACGTTTAATTTAACAAAAAGGTTACCTTTTTAAGCGATATTAAAAACTTAAAAAAATAACTTTTTATACGTTACGAAAAACTAATTATAAAAGTTATTTTAATAAGTAAAAATACTTAATTAAATTAATAATTATTTAACGCATATATAAAAAAAAGATAAAAGTTTTAACGAAATAATTTAAATACCGGTTAAATAAAAAATATAACTTTAAAATAACATAAACGTTAAAAGTATACGGGATAAAGAAAAAGAAGCTTAATTATATAAATTAATTACCTTTATACGACCGTTATATTCGAACTATTTCCGTTTTCTAGATTATTACCGTTACTAACGTTTACTTTAATAATTATTACGATTATTGCGCCGACGGAAGGAATAAAAATAACTTTAAGCTTTTATTATATTATTTAACTTAGAATAACGGTAAAAAACGAAGGTACTTTATAGGTTATAAACGTAAGCTTTCCGTATGTTTTATATCGAAATGGTATTATTCGAAACGATTATAAGGTACGGGAAGCCGCTTTTAATGCAGGACGGTTAGCCCATTTTATAAAAACGATCGGTAACCGGCCGCTAAACTGCGGAAAATTAGGAAAGATAATTACCCGAAATACGCGTTACCTTAATCGGAAAGATTTTAATATATCAAAAACAAAAACGTTATTTAGGTCGCAAAACCGAGTATATAAGCGAAATTTACTGCCACCGCCGTAAGGCTATAAAAAGCTAAGTATATACCCGTTAAGAAAGATATTTCGTAAAACCGAAAGGGCTTATTTAAAAAGTTATAAAAAATGTAATTCTGAGAAGTTATTAATTAGTTTTTCATTAAAAGGAAATAGGTTTTAAGGTATATATAGGTATATATTTATAGGTTCGATAAGTATATTTAATTTTAAAAATATAAGGTCCGTTTCGTGGTACGTAATATTTAACAGCTTAAAAACGTTTATAAAAATACATACGTATTTACGTTAACAGGAAAGTTGTTTCGAACTTTAATCGTTATTATTATTAAGTTTAATTTAAAATTTAAGTAACATAACGTTATAAATATTTTCGTTAACGCAAACTTACCTTATAAAGTATATATAAAAACGCTTTTAAAATATTTATAACGTAAGAAAATATTTTTAATTAAGAATGTATTATATGGATTATAAAAATCGCCTTTATTATAGCAAAAAAGACTTTACCGAAACGTTAAAAAAATTAAAATTTAGCTCCGTTCCTTATAAACCTTACTATTTTTTTCGTTAAGGGTTATTTGTTTCTTTTTTTCGTAAACGATATTATTACGGCGTACTCCAAAAAAGATTACAACTTCGTCGATTAGTTTATGTAATAAATCCGGAAACGGTACCTTTATAAAGGATAAAAATTTATAATAATTTTTCGGAATCCAAATAATTAAAAATAAACTTAATAGAAAAATCTGGTTGTTTTAATCCGATTTTATAAATAAGTTAATTAACTTTATTTTTAAAAAAAGATTAAATAATTTTTTAAAAACGTTAATAATTAATATTAAGTTATTATTAAATCTTAATTAAACTTATTTAGGTTTAGTTAATAAATACCAAAAAAAGATCGGTTTTATTTTATACGTCGTAATTAATACGCGATTAAATATATTTTTTATAATATCCCGATTTCCATAATTTAACTTAAACCTTAATAACGTATATTATAAAATTATTAATCGAATTATATTATACCTAATCGGGATTAAAACGTTAACGTTATAATTCGGTAATAAAGATTTGTTAAATATTTAAAACGATATTTTTTTTGCGGATAATACGGTTAATTAAAAAAGTTTTTAAGCTTACATTATAAAATTAATCGAAAAAATAATAAAATAACGGCTAAATAAATAAAATATAATAATTATTTTTATAATTAAAATAAAATTATTATTTTTTATGTTCATTATTAAAAAAGCTTTATTTATTTTTTAATTAATTAAAAAATTAAAAGTTAATTTAAATATAAAACTGTTAAATATATAATACGATAATTAATAAACGATACGGTTAATTAACGCGGATATCGCCCTTTTATAAATAAAGTTACGGTACATAAATATATATAATTATTAACTATAAAAGGTAACAAAAAGGATTTAATTAAAATAAATTATTTACTTATAGGTAATATATTAACGGATAAATTAATTAAAGTCTTATTACGAAAAGCCTTTAGGTACTTTAAAAAGTAATTAAAATTAATAAATATTACCGAAGCCTTAAATTAGGGAAAAAAAGCTTTAAAAGTTATTTTAGATAAAGAATTAGCTGATCAGGAGGATTCAATCGCCGGAGGAGAGGTGGAATGGATAGCTGTGGCTTTAGGGAGTGATGAAGTGCGGTAATTAACACCGTAAATGCTTTAAGGCGTTGAGGGGGTGTATTAGCTAGCTGGGAAGTACGTAGCGCACTCCATATACGGAAAGATCACCTACTGATCGCCCCATATGTGTTCCGGAGCTAAACTACTTAAAGTTGTATAAGTATAACAGCATCTGCAACTGACCTAATACAACAACACAACTGATGTCCCCTATATCTGACAACTGTAATACCCTTATAGCTGCAACGCAATAACTATCGGTCGCATCATAGTATATCGAGTTCCTCAAATATTTTTGGTATAAGAAAAGCCCGTATTTTAAATTTTTAGCCGTACGGATTATTATTATTATGTCGCAACCGTAAAAACATTATGGTTAATTAAGTTCGAAACGCCCGTTTAATTGCAATGTAACAACCATAACAAGTATAAATAAAAAATAGTTATACGGGCTTCTTTTATATTAAATTACCCTTAAAAGGTTTATAGTGAAATGTTACATACGGTGATTACGTTATTACAGTTATAAGGGCGTTCTAGTTAAAAGGTATATATAAACGAGAATTTTAAGTTATTTCTTTAATATTTCCGCTAATTTAATCTCGATCAAGAAGTTATATAAACTTTTAAAAAGTCTTTTTAAAGTTGTATATATATTAAAAAAAAATTATATATTTCTTTATTATTATTATATTTATAAAGATTTAAGAAAGACATTAAAAAAAGAATTTTAAGAACGTATAAAACGAAGCTAAGAATTTATAACTTAATATCGAGCTTTTTTATAAGATTTTATTATTTTTATCAGACTTTTTCTAATTAGGTTAGCGGGTACATTAAGCTACGGCTCATTTCGAAGTCTTAGCCACAGCTGCGCTGTAGACGCAGCCACAATTTTAAAAAGAGGGCCTGACGTTAGTAAGGTAAGAAGGCCCCTCTCTTTCTCCCCTGTACTCGTCCTAACCAGCTACGATTAAGCTATTAAAACGAGGGTTTATTATGCTGCCGCGAGGCTGCGGTAATTTTACGTATAACTGATATCTTATATATATTTAATAACGTCTCACACAAGGTCACCGCTCATACAAGCTCACCGCTCATTTTTTGGCACGTCGCAACAAATAATCCAAACATCTCAACTATAATATATCTAATTCATTCAAATCAACCGTATTCTCTGTCGCCAGTCATATTTACAGCTTTAAAATAAATGCACACATTATATCAAAGTTAATTACGGACGCCATATTGTCATTCCTTTCCCTTAAGTTTTTTATAACAGCGACTTTTAATAACTATAAGCAGCGTTTTATTACGATTATCTTTTTTGTTAATTAAAAGAACTTGTTTATCCCGTATAATAAGTGTTCTTTTTTATCAGAAACGTTTATTTTAACTATTAAATTACGTAGGATCGAACTATTGCTCCGAGAGATTTTATAATACTATAAGATAAGGGATATATAATGACCTAGCGGTCTTGGCTGCAACACAAACAGTCGGACCTCCAGAGGTCAGCTCCGACCTAAGTCCAGAAGTCACGTGACCAGCTCAAAGAACTCAAGGGTCCCTATTGGTCCAAGGACTTTGAGCCAGTCAAGCCATGAGAGGGCTTAAAGGGACTCAAAGGGATACAACTATCAAGATGGGTTTAAGCCGCCTGAGTACCTTGAGCCAAGTCAAGGATATATACGCTCGTTATCCTCCATAGTTTAGATAGATCACCAGCTTGTAATATAACTTAGTTACCCAGATTACCTTTTGACAATCTGCTATTACCAGACGTAACTATTGCATATCTTATTACTTAGTTTCCCACGACACTACTGCCAACATAAACCGTACGACTTAGATTTAATAGTTGGTTAAACCGTTTAGCCGTCACAGGATAGCTGAGAGCCAGAGTGAGGTGGTCGCCAACCAGTCGCAGAGTGAATTCCAAGAAGTGAGTGTATTAGGTTACTTCCATCTGGCGTCTTCCATTAGTTGCTAGATGGTTATTTATGCTAATGGGTAGGTCGGCGACTAGTCGGTCACTAGTCGTAGACCCCTAGGAGCTGTATCCTCACAAATACCGTAATACGCCTTACGACGCGACTCGGAACGTACCTTATAACGCGCCCTATAGCCTTCTGGTACGACGTATTTTACGAATCTGTTTTACGTATTAAAGCCGGACAAAAGTTAGTGGCGTATATAAGTTGAAAATTCGGTCGATAATTGTTTTCTTATTAGTCGGCTTTAATACTTTCGAAATAGAAGTAATATTAGCTTAAACGCGTTAGAAAATAGTCGGTCATAAACCGGTTAAAGGAAGGAATAACAATGTAATATCCGCGGTAAGCTCTAATATAATGCGTGCACTGATTTTGAAGCTATAAATACAGCTAGCGATAAAGAACACCGTTAGTTTGAATAAATTAAAGATGTTATAGTTAAGTTATTTACATTAGTTATTACGAGGTGCTAAAAAACAAGCAGCGAGCTTATATAAGCAGTGAACGTATATAAGACGTTAGCTGAAAATGTTATTCGAGTAATTTACGAATATATTTATATATTAATTATTATTTAAATATAAAGTAGTAAGTTATAAAAGAGAATTAAATATAAACGTTTATAAAAGGTTCTTTTTTAATTTCTTTTATTTCATTTTAATTTATTTACTTTATAATAACTGGAATAAAAATACAACGCTATATGAAATATATTTATATAATTAAAATTAAAAGATTAAACTAAAATTTAACTTAAAATATTAATTTTATTAAAACGACTTAATGTGTTATACCACCATTCCGGACACACCACTACTCCGGACGGTTTTTAGCATATTCTAACTACCGCACTTCAATTACCTAATTCTTAACACTAATAACATAAAACGGCTTACAAAAAAAGCGAAAATAAACCTAGCCCTTTAGGCTAAAAAAAGAAACCCGAAGCTTAATTATAGAAAGCTTAGTTCTATCTATAAAGTTACTTAATCTACTTTGTATAAACGATGGACCGGTATACCTTTCTTTAACGATTATATAACCAAATCGCGAAAATTAATGCCGACCGAAGAAAAATCGATTATCGACCGTATCCTCGACCTAAATACGCAAACGCCTTTTGTCCGGCTTTAATACATTAAAGATATAGCAAATTTACTACTTACCTAACATAATACGGCACGCGTCGGAATTAATTAAGCGTTAAAATTTATTAAACGGTAAAAAAAAAAACCTTTAAATGCGTTTAAATCGAAAATTTGATTATTTAAAAAGATTATACAAAGATCCAGAAATATTTCGTAAATAATTTAAACTCGTTCGAGTTATAATTACGAAATACGGCATCGTAAAAAGGATATTTACAACTTCGACGAAACGGACTTTTTAATAAAGCTTTTGATAATATCCGGCATAATAATTACTAATATTAAAAAGTGTAAAAAATTTAAATAAGCGCAATAGAATAATCGGAAATAAGTTATAATTATCTAAGCTATTAATTCGTAAAGTTAAGCTTTATTATTATTTATTATATTAATAGGAAAGATCTACTTTAATTTTTAATATTACCATAATTTATTATTAGCCAATTAAAAAGATCGTATTAATTATGATAATTAAATAGAAACGAATTAAATATAAAATGAATTTAATATTTTAATAAATATATACGAACGCGTATGAAAAATACTAAACGTTTTTTTATCCTCGACGGTTACGGAAATTAGTATTTAATCGAATTCGAAGTTTATTACGTAAATAACGGCATTATTACGCTTTATATGCTCGCGCATTTCTTTTATCGACTTTAACCTTTAGATATTTCCTACTTTTCTATTTTAAAACGCGTTTATTCGCTTTATATCGAAGGTTTAATACGACGATACCATACTCATATCGCAAAAGAAGATTTTCTCGCCGGTTTTTACGACGCGTTTAAAGCTGCCATAACGTCCGATAATATTAAATCCGGATATGCGAAAGCTGGACTTGTTCCATTTGATTTTAATAACGTTTTATTCGAATTAAAAGTTCTTTCGGTTATACTTATATTAACCGTCTCGCAGCTTACCTCCGCCGGCTTTAATCTTTCCTTTCTTACGAAAACCTTTAAAAATATCCGCCAAATAATAAAATAAGGATGTTATTTACTTAAAGAATTCCGAAATTACCAGATTAACTCGCTGACGAAAATTATTATATCGGTATTTTTTAACTAAAAATTATCTAATACTTTAATATAAAGTTACTTTTTTAAAATAAAAGTCAGCTTAATTATACGAAATTAATTACGTTCTTAATAAACATCGGAGAATTAAAAATAAACTTTTTTTTTTTAAAAAAAAAGACATTTATTTTATAAAAGGAATAAACCTTTTTGGCCGAAAAAGAAGAGGGTGGTAAAAAGACGCAATTAATAAAGGTTAAAGATAATCGTCGTAAAAGTGTTAAAACAAAAAAACGAAAATATGGCGTTTACGGCAAACCCGGATATAATGCGCGTACTTATAAAGAAGCTATAAATACGTCTAGTGAAAAAAAAATCCGATTAGTTTAAATTGATTTACGATATTATGGTTGGTAAATTTAAATTGTTATTACGAAGTGCCAAAAAAAACCGTCCGGAATGGTGGTATATTGAAATGGTGCAGGGTGCAGAGCCGGGTACATGGCTTTGCCGATCATTTAGTCATCACCAGTCATGTATTTTTAGGAGCTCATTTTTCGCTGGGCGCAACCCCACAGAGACCAGACACTCATCA
Organism: Monosporascus ibericus; assembly: GCA_004154915.1. NCBI lineage: Eukaryota > Fungi > Ascomycota > Sordariomycetes > Xylariales > Monosporascus > Monosporascus ibericus. Next base: position 28,405 of record QJNU01000206.1, read on the forward strand.
TCGTTTTCACACTCATAGATTCAATACCACACAATACAGTTTGCGTTGCCTTCATTATCTCTTGAACCGCGGGCTCAATCGTGACACTCTCATCAAATATGCACTGATCAGGACCAAATCACCCCGTCCCAATTCAATATCCGGAGTGGTGGTGTAGCACGTTATATAATATTAAAAAACGCTATTAAAAAAATAAAAAACTTGAACTAATTTTTATAACGCCTATAAATGAAAACCGAATAAAATTAAGGACTTTTAAAAATGTTTTTAACTGCAATATATAGGTATTAACGTCTTACATTATTGAACGGTCTAAACTTATGAGCGAACTAATTTTACATATATTTTAACTATCTAACTTTAATTGCCGATTTTTTAACATTAATAATATGGAACGACCTATTAAAAACCCGAAAATAAACTTAGTTATATAGGTTAAAAAACGAAACCCGAAACTTAATTATACGATATTTATTTTTATATATATAAAGTTACTAAAACGACTTTAAAAACCCAATATTACGCTAAATACGTCCGAACCGATATTATTTTCCTTTTGTAAAATTATTAGCTGCAGTTTCCATACAACAAAACTGAAAAATATCTTATATGTATATTAACTTATATTTAATGCATATAAAAAGTTGTATATTTATCGGGCTCGTTTTGGTTACGTTATAATTCTTTTTATTTAAATTTTTAAATTCTTTTAAAAGAAATAAAAAGAAAAATAATAATTTTGGTGGTAATGCGAAGAACGGACCGTTATCTCGCACAACTATAACTCAGGCCTTGCTGGCTCGTTACGGGGATTTGAGATTTGATTGGTTAATTTTTAGCGTAATATAGCAGTACATTAGAAACGAGCCAGCGAGACCTGAGCTAGCTAAGGTAATCTACGATATAATTTCCACGATAAATATTATATCTAATATATTCGAATACGATAACTAATTAATAGTTTTTACGGTTAAGATAAATTATATACCTTAGTTTTATAAAGCCTTATTACTGGGCCTTTATAAGTACGTAACTTTTCGATTAATGTCGGCTCAGGAAGTTTACATGCGTAGCTATTAATAGGTTTCAACCTTGATACATCTTACACCTGCTAGTTTTATAGTTTAGCAGATTTAAATAATATAATTTAAAAGATACTAAATTTTGCGCGGTAAACGTTAAAGGAAAATTTTAAAAATAAACTTTAATAGTAAACCTTAAGAATAAATCTTAAAGATAAACCCTAATTACGTAGAAGAAAAATTCAAAACTTTTATTAATTTTATAACTTAATCGTTTTTTACTTAAAAGAAAAATATTAATACGATAAATAAATAAAAAACACTTAATAAAAATTTACGTTTCGAACTTTTACTAATTATCGAATATTATGTCTCGTAATTTTAAATATATAATATCGGTAATCCGTAACAATAAAACCTTTATATAAATTTTCTTATTTCTAATATATAATTTTTATAAAGTTATCGGACGAACTAAAATTATTATTATTATTATTATCGATTTATAAAATCTTTTTTTTAAATTGATTTCGATTTTTAATTTGCGAATATAATTAAATTTTCGAAAATAATAGTTATTAATCTTTATAAATAATTATGCCGACAAATATAAGAATTATATAAGAATTTTTAGTAAAACTAAAAAGGGAAAATAATAATAAGCTTTAAGATTCCGAAATCTAGATGTTAAAAAGATGTAAACTGAAGGATTACGAGCGATAGTTTGCCCGACTGCTCCGGATTACGAAGAATCTTTAGAATGCGGATAAGAATCGACGTAGATAGGAGCTACGGAATAAGGCAGTCTACGAGAGGGATGAGTTTAGTGAACCTAGAAATTAAGGAAGCAATCTATCATTTTATCCAATTTTGTCTACACAGTTACGTCCTATCTAAGGAGATTATTAAAACTAATACTAACATTTTAATCGGTTAATAATAAGTTCTTTTAATGTTAAAAACTAAAAGATTTCTTTCCCGCTAAAATAATAAATAATAACAAACGTAATCTTATAAATTAACAACTTATAAATTATAACTTATTCCTAATTACGTTATTACGCTTATTTAAATTTTCCTTATTTTTTAATACTTATAGTTACTATACCGGATACTATAAAAAGCTTTATTAAAAAACTCGTTTTATCGAAGTTATAGATATTCTCTTTTACGATACCGTACTTTACGATTATAACTTAAACAAACTTAAACTATTTGTAAAATGGTTTTAGATTTTCGTATAATACTTTTTTACAATCGATTTTTCGATTTAAACGCGTTTTAATTTCTTTTTCTTTTTGTATTTAAAAAGGTTCGACGCCTAATTAATTCCGACTTGTATCCTAACGTGTTAAATAAATAATAAATTTGCTATATCTTTAACGTATTAAAGTTAAATAAGAAACGTTCGCGCATTGAAATTAAAAATTCTTTTAGTAATAAATATCTTTTCAGTCGGCGTTAATTTTCGCAAATTAAGGATAATATCGACTCGAAAGGTAATACCATTACATCGGTCTCTTAAGGTAATTATAAGAACGTTATATATTATATAAAAACGTTTATAACTAAATCGCGCGTTTCTTTACTTAATTTACACATCCCAGTTCATCCTAACATCTTTAATAAGTCGTTCCATATTATTAGTATTAAAAAATAAATAATAAAAGTTAAATAGTTAAAACGATAAAAAAAAAAGAGCGGTAAGCATTTATAATACATTATATAGTTAAAGTTACTATTAATTAATAAAACTTAATATACTTTACTTATATTAAACGCTTAAATAAACGTTTAATAAGGAAATTAAAACCTGCTTAATTATGAAAATTATTTATAAAGAAATAAAGAAGCTGTAACATCAGAAAAACCTAGCCACTAACATAATCCAATTCGACCTGCTAAAAGAATGCCGTATTTCTTCGCGTAGAAGACTATTTCGCTCACTTCGACGACTAGCAAGCGAAAGGAGATGCTACCAGACGTGTTTTTACAAGGCAACAACAAGCTTCGCGCCACTGACCGCGAACGGGAACCTCTCCAAGCCCTTCTCCACGGCCTGGAACCCCTTGCCCACCACCTCGATCTTGACCGGCAGCTTGTACTTGCCCTCCTCCACCAGCTTGACCAGGTACGCCATAGCATTCGGCTCGACGTCCAGCATATCCTGGCCACCGACCAGGGTGGCCTGCAGCCCGTGGGGCACCTTGGCGTCCGGACGGGTCACAACCAGCGAGTACAGCTTCGGGCCGTCTGCTCGGAACGCGTCGTAGACTTCCGGCGCCTCGACGCCCGCCCCGACAGCGTCGAGGACGGCGTCAAAGCCCGCGCCCCCCGGCGTCGTGGCCTTGAGGGCGGCGCTGTCCCGTTGCGCTGCCCGCTCGAGGCACGCGGTCGCGCCTAGGGACCGCAGGCGCGCGTGGTGCGCCTCCGAACTGGTCGCCACTATGAAGGCGGACGGCAGCGCCATCCGCAGGAGCTGGATGGCGGCCGCGCCGACGGCGGAGCTGCCGCCAAGGACAAGGATCGACTGCGGCTGGTTGCTGCTGGAGTTCCCGCCCTTGGGAAGGCCGGGCAGCGCCACCTTCAAGCCGACGGTGATGGCGGCTCCTGCTGTGAGGAAGCAAATCCTGAGGCAGGCCGGGTCAACTGGTGCGGCATGAGGGTTTAGATTTATGATACTCACGGCAGCGAGGCGGCCTCTTCAAAGCTCAAAGCGGCCGGTTTTTTGGCCACGACGTTCTCGGACACGATGTAGATATCCTGAAACGCACCACTGCCCTGGATACCGCGGGCGTAACTCAGAACCTCGTCACCGGGTTTGAAGGCTGTGACGCCCTCGCCGACCGACTCCACGGTCCCGGCGCCGTCGACGCCGAGCACGGCGGGCCAGGACCGGATAGTGGCGCCAAACTTGAGATTCTTCCAATCGATGCCGTTGAGCGCTACCGCGCGAGGTCGGATGGTTACTTCCCCCACGCTGGGCTTAGGCACAGGAGTCGTCACTAGGGCAAATGGCCCGCCTTGCTTAGTCGTTTGGTACTGTTGAATGGACATGGCGAAGGAAGGATAATTGGTATCTTGAAAGGCGGGTGTAAATGAGGAGACGAGCTACATGGTATTGGCTCGGTGAGCTCTAGGAGGCTAAATATATAGATACCTAAAATTAGTTGAGAGGACATGGAGGTTTCCTTGTATTCATACGATCGGCCCGGCGTATAAAGCACATCCTTATCCCGAGATGTTGTGCTACAGGAGAAAGAACTTGGCGTCTCGAAACCTTGTACCGCCGGAGGATGGATTCGGAGATAATAGAGTTTTTGGGCGCGACTCGCGAGGCCGCGAGCAAATGTGCGACTATCGGACTTTAACTTATCTCCCGCAAGCCCACGGCTACACAAGGGTAGGCTGAAAATGCATCCGCATCGTTGGTCGCTAACCGCAACAATGGCAGTGTGAGGCAGGACTTTTTGGGCAGAAACGACCAGACAAATCCTCAATCAGGGGTTACGGAATGCCTCAATGTACATCAACATAAAACCAGTTGAATTTATCATGCTTAATATCACAATCATATGATTAGAAATGAGTGGGCTTATCTGGCCCCAAGTCTATTCAGCCTACTCAAGGCGAATCATATATCAATAAATTAAGATGAATTTTCAGTATGTGTTGCATTCAATACCAATAAGTAGCCAGTCGGGGGGGACTACTACACGCCTATCTGATGTATAAAACTGATGTGTGGGGTTTTCCCTTATTCTGATGCTGTGGTTGAATCATAAACGTACGGTCAACATAGAACGGAACATGATAGGGAACAGTGAGAACGCTTTCTATAGTAATGAAATCTATAAGTTAATACTAGTTCGAGTTATTCTAGCCAGTGTATAATGGAACCACCTCTCTAGTTTAAGAACCCAATCTCCTTCCAAACATAGATGTATTTCCTGATGACGTCTTCACTGACCGGGCCCACGGCATTCAGGGTCGGCGAATGCTGGAGCGTCTTTCGTGCATCCAGCACGAGCCCGCCGCAAGACATGCGCTTGTAGTTGCTCTCCAGGAAGTCGACCAGAGCAATAGCGGGGTTGTTGCGCTGCGGCGCCGCCTTCACAAGCTTGACCCACTCCTCCAGGGGAATCAGGCGCTGGATGCCCAGGGCGTCGGCCAGGACCCGATTCAACTCGCTCCAGGGCTGGCCGACGGGGTTCTCGATGTGGTAGACGGGGTAGCGGGGTTCTCCAGCGTTGCGCAGGACGAGATCGCCGAGCGCGCCGGCGATGTCGTTGACGGGCGTCCAGTAGGCGATCCCGTCGACGTCGGGCAGCGCGTTGAGCGTCTGCGACGACTTGATCATGAACCCGAAGTGCTCCATGGGGTTCCAGTACCCACTGACCCGCGACCCTGCGATCTGGCCCAGCCGCACCGTCATCGTCCGGAACCGGTCCACGTGCCCGTGCAGCGTCGCGTCCAGCATCCGCTCACAGCCCCACTTGGCGTCCGCGTAGCCCACCGGCAGCACCGCGTCGATGCCCACACGGTCCTCCGGCACAAGCGTGGTCTGTTCCCCTTTGCTGCCGGTGCCGGCACCACCGCGGCCGTAGAGGCCCACGACGCTGATCGACGACACCATCTGGAAGCCGAACTGGAAGCCCGGTGGCCGGCACGCCGAGGCGGCGCACGCGAAGTCGATCAGGTTGCGCATGGTGCTGAACTGCGGTTCGAAGCCCGCCAGGGGCCGCTTCACGCTCATAGGCCACGCTTGGTGGATGACGGCAGTGACGGAGCCGGCGAGCCTCTCGTACTCAACCTTCGTCAGTCCGAGCATCGGCTTCGAGCTGTCCGTCTGCAGCACCAGCAGCTTGTGCCAGAGGTGGTCAGGGAAGTGGACGCCCTTGTCCTTCATAGCCTTCCTCTGGCGCTCATAGGCCTCAGTCTTGTGCTCCCGGTTGAGGCAGACGACCGTCTTCACGTCGGGGAGATGCGCCAGTTGATAGACCAAGTGGCCCCCCAAGCTTCCTGTTGCCCCCGTTACCAGAACTACTTTCTCGTTATCGGCTGGGGCGGTGGCTGTGAGCGAAGGAGCCGGGACCGAGAACCAGGCGGTGTACCTTTGGACGTAGTCGTCCACGGCCTTCTTGCGAGCCACCAGCGCGGAGTTTTCGCTCTCTGTGAGAAGCGGTGCTGTTCCTCTGGGCTCAGAGAAGGGGGTAGGGCTTGGAATTTCCTGGACAGGTTGCTGAGCCACGTCGCCCGTGTTAGTGTTTCCCAGCAGTAACAATTTCAAGTCGGCCACGGTAGGACACTCAAGGAAGAGAGACTCATGCTGGATGTCAAGCTCGAGCTCATCCCGGAACCGGCTCACGATGACGAGCGATAGGAGCGAGTCTACCCCGGAGTCGGCAAAGTTGGTGTCTTCGGTGAGATCTTCCATCGCGACACCGCTCTCCTCTGATATAATCTGGAGGGCACGCTGGAAATCGACCTTTCCTAAGGCTGGAGGCTCCTCGCCTGTGACGGAAGAAGTTGTGGTTGGGGTCGTGCTATGCTCCGGCGTGGTGGTGGCGTCTGTGCCGCTCGATGTCGGGGTAGAGGACTGAGCAGAGCTAACTGTGCTGGAGTCGCCCAGGAAGTCTTTGAGATCCCCCACGGTGGGATACTCGTAGAAGAGCGCGTTGAAGTCGAGGTCCATTTCAAGCTCCTCCCTGAACCGAGCCGAGATGGTGAGACCCAGGAGAGAATCGATCCCGACGTCGCCGAAATTGGTGCCGTCGGTTAAATCCGATATAGATAGACCACTCTCCTCGGCGATGATGGACAGAGCTCGCGTAGTGACAGGCGAGGGCGACGACCCTCCGTTGACTTCAGCAGGATACCTTGGCGCACTAGCCGGCTGGTGAGCTACTGCCGGGAGAGCAACCTGTTCCTTCTGTGCAACCGGCTGCTTCTTGTTGCCACTTTCCATTGACAAGATGACCCTCAGGACCCGGCGTGGTACGCCTTGCATCTGTGAATACATAGCCAGTCAGAATCATTTCTTTGGAGGACAGAAAAGGGGATGGGAGAACGAACCGCGAACTGCCCGAAACATGCGACTACTCTGTCACCGTCCAAGATCGTAATGTCACCGTGCCACAATCGGTCCGCCCCCTCGACCATGCGCGAGTATGTAGTGTACTCCTTCTCGATGTCAATGGGCTCAAACAGCTGGAAGGAGCCCCACCCATGGTTCACGAACACGTCGCGATCCAAGTCGTTGTTATCATTGCAGTTCATGGCGAACCCGGAAGACCACGTCAAGGCGTCAAGGAGGCCCGGGTGGGTGTGGAAGCTGCCCCCCTTCTTCTTGAAGCTTGCGAAGCTGAGGCGGCTCGAAGCCTCTAGCGTCTTGCTGTCCAGCACAATCTCGTCCACGGCCCGGTAGTCGTCGTGGAACCGCGCGAGTGGCCGGATGGCGCGGTACACCATGGCGTGATTGAAGCGCGAAGTGGTCCCCGTCGCTATCCCGTCTCGGAGGGCTTGCAGGCGCTGCCTCACGTGTGTCATTTCTCTTTGGAGCTTTTGCTGGAGGCTACCGTCCGTGAAGCGCACGACGCAGCGCGAATGCTCCTGTTCTTTCTGTCGGCCCTGTTATTGAACTTATTAGCCTGTGCGAACAGCAATGGGGTTGAGAGAGGGTTGGGGAGAGGGGGAGTGTAGTGAAACATCGCCAACCACGTACGTCGAAGGTTACGAATCGTATGGCGACTGTGTCGGACGACGACCAGTCCGCCTCAGCGTGGGCTTGAAGAAGATGCTGGGGAGTATCAGATCGGATGGTGAGAGCCTTGAGGATTGTCATATCCGAAATCTCAACTGTCCTCCCTTTTTGGCTGGGGTTATAGCGCTCAAGAAGGTAGGTGCCGAGGCTCATTGCGATATCTGCGTAGACTGCGGGGGTGGCGAGCGGAACTCCGTCGACCTCATGGCCTTCTATCAACGGGCGGAAGTCTTTACGCGCGATGTCAGACTCGACGACAATGCGAGCTCCCTTGGAATCGCCCGTCTCTTCGACGACTCTGTGGATTGTAGTGCTCTCAGGCCCCGATGGACTGGCGATCGTCAGGGGAGGATCTCCTTTGCGCAACGACCAGTCGTGGACGTATTGTATCCAGTAAGGCTTCAAATCCCAGTTGTAAGCGGGCAGAGGGACAACCTTGTGACAGGTGTCGAAGTCGCAATGATATCTGGCCCACCGAATATCGGAGCCTGCAGTGTAAAGAGATTTTAGGGTGGTCGTCAGCATCTGGAAGACCGGCATGCCTCTCCGCAAGGATGCCAGAGACGTAATCTGCGGACCCAGTACTGCCCTCACCATACCCGAGATTGCAGGGTGCGGGCCAATCTCTAGTGTCGTGGCCTGGTCACCAAGGATGTGGTGACTCCTTGCCGTCAGAAGCGCCTTCTGCATGTTGACTGGTTCTCGGGTGTGACGGGCGAGGTACTCAGGGCCGAAGTTGCCGATACCGACAGCAATGCTACCGTCCAAGGGGCATAACACGGGGATCTTAGCCTCGGAGTAAGTTACGCCACTAGCTAACTTCTTGAAAGCCTCCAGCACCGGTTCTACCTGAGAGGAGTGGAAGGCGTAGGGAACCTTGAGGAGCGTTGTTTTGAATCCGGCACCTGCAAGCAAATCTTTGGACTTGGTAACATCCTCGTTGGTTCCAGCCAAGACAGTCTCGGTCGGCGAGTTGATACAAGCAATCTCATACTTGTGATTGTTGAGAGCATTAGCGACCTCGTCCACTGACCCCTTGACTACCAGCATGGAGTGGGTATCTCGTGTGCACTTCTGCTGGAGCAAGGTGGCCCTCGCTCCAACGAGGTATATAGTATCGGCATCGGATAGAACTCCAGCAACATTAAGAGCTGCATACTCGCCAAGGCTATGTCCGACCACCGCGACGGGAGTAATGTTCCACGATGCCCACAGCTTGCTGAGCGCAATCTGGAGGCAGACACTTGCCAGCTGGACAGCGGCAGGTTCGAAAACGCCGACGTCTTGCTCCTTAGACTGGATGATAGGCAGCATCGATGGAAAGCCCAGGCTCTGTCCAATACGATCTAACCGGCGAATTTCAGTGCGGAATAGAGAGAAGTTCTCGTAGAGCTCCCTTCCCATACCTGGATATTGTGCGCCCTGGCCCGTGAATGTAAAGACAACCTTCGGGGCCGTCTTGGGTCTGGTCATTCCCGCCTGATCGCGGAGAGCTGCCTCGATCTGGACGCAGAGGTCATCGGCGCTCGTGCCAGTAAGCATTACACGATGCTGATGATGAATGCGCCGCGCTGTGGTGGTATATGAGAGCTGGCCTAGATTAACGGCGGAGTTTTGCTTCAAGAACCGCAGCAAAGACTTCAGGTTTCCCTGCAGAGAGACGCCATTCTTGGCCGAGATGGCTACGAGATGATGGCTTCGCGAGTCGGAGATGTCGCTGGCGGACTCAGTCTCAAGAGGTGCATCTTCAATCAGCAGAGCCGAGTTCCCACCTGCGGCGCTGAAGTTGTTCACGAAGGCTCGTCGAGGCTTTGAAGGATCAGTACTCCTTTCCCAAGCGGTCGGCTTTAGCGCGATGTGGACGTTTCGTTCCTGCAGGTCGGTCGGGAATCTGTGGTTGATTTTTGTCTTGATCCCGCAATGCGGCACTATCACGTTCTTTTGCATCATCAACAGCACCTTGATGAGGCTCGCCATCCCGGACGCGGACTCTCCGTGTCCGATGTTCGCCTTTGCAGATCCCAGAAAGAGCGCCTCGGAACTGGCTCGGCCGGTCTTCACCTGGGCCAGGGGGGGGGCAAAAGTGTCCAGAACACTAGACATTTCTCCCGCATCGCCAGCTTGGGTGCCCGTACCGTGCATCTCTACATACCCGACGGAATAGGGGCCTACGCCGCCTTGGTTCAGGATCTTGTTGAATATGGCACGCTGAGCCCCGACGTGCGGCCGGGTGATGGACTCGGACTCGGCCGAGTGGTTGGTATAAGCACCAAGTATTGTGCCAAGGATTGGGTCTTTGTCGGCAATGGCGTCGTCAAGACGCTTGATTATGATAGTCCCGACCCCTTCTCCCCGACAGTAGCCGTCAGCCGAATCGTCGAAGGTCTTGCAATTTCCTGTTCTCGACAGAAAATGCCCGCGATCAAGACCTGCAGTCATATCGGGGTTCGTAAGTACATTGGTTCCACCCGCGATAGCCGTATCAATGTCGCCTCGCCAAAGAGAATTGCATGCAAGGTGGATGCCGGCGAGACTGGACGAACACGCGGTGTTCACAGCATAACTGGGTCCGCTGAACTTGAAAAAGTAGTTGACCCGTCCTGGGATAAATGCTTGGTTTCCCCCCGGGATGAAGTACGTGTCGATGTTTTGGGGGCTGTTGGTTTCCATCCAGTCCATGCTAGTCACGCCGTAGAAGACGCCGACACGATCACGTCGCGTGGACGGGGTAGCGTCTGGGACAATACCGGCTTGTTCAATTGCTTCGTAAGCCGTCATCAGGGCAAGCCTCTGCGCGGGGTCAATTTGTGGCGCCTCTCGTGGCGAGATGTTAAAGAAGCGCGCATCGAAACCGGCTGGGTCATCAAGCCAGCAGCCAAAGGCAGTTGCGCTCGTGTTCTTCCGGGTGCCCGTAGGGTCTACGTGCGTTTTGGCGTCCCAGTGAAGGGCCGGAACAGGCTTGTGGACATCAAGACCCTGGGAAAGAACATCCCAGAAAGCCTCGTTGTCCTGAGCGGAGGGAAACCTCCCGGACATCCCGACGATGGCAAGCTTGGGTTTGCCAGGGCTGGAATACGAGCCATCTTTAGCAACGGACGGCTGACTCTGTGGTAGAGTAGGCGACAACAACGTGCGCAGTGACGTCTGCTTAAGGACCGTATAGATCAACTGGTCGGCTTTCGTTCCGATGGGTCCAACACTAAACGTCTTGGGCTGCTCTCTCTGGAGACAGGCTTGCAGCTCCTCAAGGATATCATTCCAACGAATGGGCTGCAGCAATATTTGTCTGACTGCAGCCTTCAAGAGCGTCTCGAAGTTGCCATTTCCCACCGCCCTCCCCGTGCTGGAGAAGACAGGAATGTGGTTAAGACGTGAGCCGGTGCTGCGAGGACTCAGGCTACCGATGATTTCGTCAATATCGTCTGGGGAGTACAGATGCGGGGCATGGTATGGTCCGTAGACTGGGATACTCTTTAGTCCCGTATTACGCAAATTTTCCGAACGGATAAGCAGATCGAGCGAGCGCGGCGGACCGCTCACGGTTATTCCGTTCGGAGCATAGGCGCTGACATACGGCCTAGCTAATGGGGGGAGTGTCTGAGTCGGTGAGCAGTCAGCTTTTGTAACTCAGAGATGGTGTAACTGTGAGTTATATTCTTACGGTATGTTGGCAGAATCTGGTCACAGCATCCGCTGACGCTAAGCCGGGGACGATAATAGACCAACTCTGACCCAGAGAATCGGAGGGCTGGAGTCGCTGTGCCATGTCGGTCACGTGGACCCCTGTCCTAAAAGCCACAACGACCGCATCAACTGCGAGAGGGACGAGCTCGAGCGTGCTGCGGCTGCACCCAATTGCCGCGGCAGCCAATGTTCCCGTGCAGAGACCTAGCGCCCGGGAATTTTTGGCGTGAAAGTCCCACGTGTCAGCCTGGCTGCATAAACGGTTAGCTTGTGATACAGCGAGGCGTGGGTAACACAGGGCTTACCTGATAAAACTGCCGAGCTGATACATGCAGGTGACAGCCATGTCAAGGGGGATGCACCGTTTTCCATCATGCTTCCACAAGACAAGGTCGTCAAGGCATGTGAATCGAGGGAGATCTTCCCTGGTCTCAGCCGGAAGCTTGTATATCTCCGTGCGTATCTCATCGTATGTCTTGAGCAGAAAGTCCTCCAAGACAGGGTTGTTCCTGTACCGCATCAAATCTTTCAAAGACGACTGTATGTCGTACGTCTGGTCTCCGAAGAGATACAGCTTCAGTTGGTCTACCATATTGAAGTTGGTGGTATGGCTGAGAGATTTGTATGATATCCTTGGCTGTTTCTCTAGACGAAGGGATCTCTTAAAGAACGGGTGCTCAAGGTCTATCGATGTTGAAACAAATATCTAGGAGAACAGCCTGTTTTTATGAAGATAACAACCCTACGATGATGGTTCCATCTTCAAATGCCAGAGTATACTCTACTCCTTCTCCCCGGCACCCCGGTTGCCCCGACTAAGCCATGTGCAACTGTCCCCGGGGAATCCTAAGTCATCACCGAGTGATATAAGCAGCCACAAGTTCAAGAAGGCGATCCCAACGTTTACACAGTTCCGGTCCAGCTTCTGCGCTCCCTAGGCACCGGGAATCCTACGGGAGATCTGATAGGAGTCTTCGGGGCTTATTCAGAAGCCTTACCGGGATTTACTTCGAGTAGATATATTTGCAAGACATAGTTAACTTTAAAGCCCCGAGAGGCTGTATCAGAAGCCTCGGGTAATAACCAATGATATAAACTAGATCATGCTCTTCGTTGCCTCATCGAGCTCAGGTCCTATTTGAGGTTGAGGCTGCGCCGCAGGCGCAGCCGTCGCTAGAGCTTTGGATCAAGAAGTAGATTCAGGGGTCCGATGTGTCGAACACCCTTTTAACAGAAGCTTCACAAAAACGTCAAAACCTCAAACTCGTAAGAGGGATTTGAGATTTTATTAGTTGAATTTAGCGTTGTAGAGTGGTACTTAGAGTAACTTCGAAGAAAATACATCAGCCGAGAAATCTGAGCTAGCTGAGGTAAGCTATTCGCACATTAGTGTTTTATACCTGGCATCAGCTCTTTAAAATTTAAAAGGCCCGTTTGGTATACTTTTTAGCCTATGCTAAAGGCTGTATTCGAATTTATTTTATTATAATAGCTTCTTATTATTAGGTATATGCTATAAAATTAAAGCTATAACATTTACTTCAACATACTTTATAAGCACTTTCACCGGCTAAGCATTTAATATAAATTAGCGTATATTTTAAATATTTAACTATAATTATTTTCTTTTAATTAAAAAGATCGAACGGCTTATATAAAGCGAAAACTAACTTAGTCGTTATATTTTAAGAATATTTTATATAAACTATATATTATTTTCTAAACTTTAATCTATTTTTAAACAAGATATAAATTAAGCTAAAAATAATATTATTAATAGTATAACCTGTAATAAGACTCTCGGCGATGTTATAGTTAAAATTAAGTTAATTAAATTATTATTATTTAAAGTATTTAAGCTGACAGATTATATTTTTAAATATAACTATATACGTATTTAATTTAAATATTATAAAGCTTTTTTTAAAAGCAGAGATATAATTATATAAAAATCATATTAATTTTATTTATAAAATGAAAAAGACTTAAATATAGCAAACGTTTTAAAGTAAGTTGTGATCTTTAACTAATAATATACGAGTAAGTAATTATATATAAAAGCTTAATAAAGTTTTTAAGTAAAGTAAAAATTGTTAAAAACTTAGTCGAACTCGTTTAAAGCTTGTTTTTAAGTTAATTAAAACCGAATAAGTTAAGATATTCTTAAAAAGAGATATGCATATTTTATTCAGCGCATTACGTAGACTTATAACTTAAATTAACTTGAAACTTCTAATTTATTTATTTGCCATATTTATTTTAAATTAATTAATTCATCACTTTTAAACATATATATATATACCCTTTTTATAAATACGCGTATTATTCGATCTCGGTGATAATACTATACTATCGGTCTTTATTTTATCTTTTTATTATTACTTACTGTTAATAATATAATCTTTTACTAATATTTCTTTTTCGGATTTAAATGTGTATCCACTATATAATAAGTTTCTTTTATATATATCTTTATTTTTAATTCTTGTTTATATATATAAAACGTGGTTAGTTTAATATAACATAGTATTATTAATTTTAAATAAAATAGTATAATATAAAAATAATTACTCACTTCTTAGTATAAGGCTCACCTACTTGGTAATTCTTATTAACGGGCTATCTTAATATATTTAATTCTCTTTATAAGTAAACTCATTACTTTATTTTTTCAGGGATATTTTTAAAGTCTTTTTAAAAATAGGAAAAGAAAAATGCCGGCGAAGATAAGTTAAAAGGCGGTAGATATCTATTATGATTCGCTTGGTTTATTTTAAGAATGTCGAATCTTTTTAAGAAGAAACTTTAAATATAGCTAAAGAATTACATAACTTAAAGGCTTAAAAAGTCTTAACAGAATCTGAGACCTGAATGAATCTAAGTAAAAAAGAAAATCAAAATTATTTAAAGTTATTTAAAACAAGCTTATTAAGTTTAAAATATCGAACCGGGTTAAATTATTAATAGGATGTATACTTTTATTAATTTCGACATACTTAATTTATAATCTAATTTACTTCTTTATATTAACTATAACTATTTTGTAATATATAACTGTAATTTTAAATATAACGAATAACATGTATAAAAATGTTTTAAATTAATGTTTAATAAAGTTATATATATATTATATTTTAAACTTATATTAAATAGTATAAATAGATTATAAATAAATTCCTCTTTAATGTCGTTTAATATAAAAGAGTGCATTATTAAGTTTATTTTAAGTTTTTTAAAGTATTATTATATTTCTCTAACGAAAATTTAAATCCGATTATATTAATAAAAAATATTTAAAGAATTTATTTATTTAACTTTTAAACTCCTTTACTTAAAAAGTCGTAAAATAAAATTAAATAAGTAGCTGCTTGAATAGAATATCTAATAAAATATTTTTTTAAAAGTCTTACCGATTTACTTTATTTTAATTATTTAAAGAAAAGAAGAAAACGATTTCAGGTTATTTCAGTTTAGATCTTTTAATAAAAGCTTATTTAGGTGATAAATATTCTGATTTTAATACGAAGCGTACCTCGGAGATTCTATTAGTAAATATAAAATACTTATATTTTGAAAATAATGCTTTACAAGACGATTCGACGAGAACTTACTTAAATAATTTTAACTAGTTTTCTACTAATAAGTTATATAACTTGTTAAATAAAGCCTGTAAAATTACAGCTATATACAACGATTATTATAAATTTTAAAACTTCTTTAAACTCGGATGAAATGGTATATTAAAAAACGAAAGTCGAATTATAAATTTCCGAGTTACACTAAAACATATTTACAATTAATTATTATAACATTGTAATTCAACTAGCTTTAAAGCTAAATTAAAAGTAAAAGATATTAAAAGTTAATTTTTTAACGGCTTAAATAAAGGAGTTAAAAGGAATTTAATATTATAAAACGCGTAATATATCTAGTAGGTTATATTGTTATAGTAATAGAAATTAATAACTGATAATAAGTATAAAGATTCCGAAATGCTAAAGCTTAATTAAATCGTAGATCGCATTTATATATTTACTAGTTAATTGAAAATAATTAATTTTGTATAAAAAACTTAAAAGTTATATAATAATATAAAATCTTTAAACTAAGCTCTTAAATTATAAAACACTTACTGTATAAAGAAGGATAGATTATATTAATAACGACGCTATTTAATTTAAATATTTAAAAGATAGAACTAAAATTAAAATATAATACGACGTGAACGAACGGGATACGTAAACTAACGAAACTATTTTAGCATTACGTGAAAACAAATATACATAAAATATTAATAAGATAATAATTAATATATATAAAGTTAATTCATTTTAAAAAATGTATATATAATTTTATTATAACTGTACGTATTATATTTTGGCTTATCATAAATGGCGTAATCTCTTTTTTAATTAAAACCTTTTATTATTACTTTCTTTCTAGTTGACAATTTCGTTCTTTATATATAATAAACTTTTCTCCTTTATTAAAACATTTAATTTAATTTCTCGATATAGCTAAAAATCCATTCGGTTCTACGGAGAATAATTTGTAATAAAAGTAACGAATTACGTTTTATTAAAAGATTAATTAATTTAATTGTTTTTATAAGCGAGCTATGCTAATGACTTCTAACTCTTTTATACATAACGCCTTTATTTTATTTTTACGAATAGTGCTAAAGGTTTTAACGGCTGAGAAAAATTAAATAAACGGACGTAAGCGGAATTACAATTAGAGTACGTATAACTAGAAAAGAACTTAATCCGAAAAGAACACTATTTAGTTAAAATAAATTAAATATTACCTTTCCACATGTGAATTTAACATATTCGGACGTAATAACGAGTTTAAATGTATTATAAAAATCGAAAACTAGTTACGTCTTTATATTATAAGTCTAATTACGTCGTATTAAGTATTTATTATAAAATATAACAATATAATTGTTCATCTAATATTCTTTAAATTTAAGCGAATAGTGGGTTTAGTAGCCATCGACGAGAAAAATGCTCCGATTTCTTTTATACGCGTATATATATCATTATCGAAATCGTAAATTTATTCCGAAATAAATTCCTGTATTATTTAATTATTATAGGTTATACAGACTTTACAATCGATTATTAATTAACTCTTTAATGATTAATTTAAAAATAGACGTTTTAATTAAAATAACTTTTAAAATGATAATATAATTTTATACCTTACCAGTTTTTAAGTTATAATCTATATTCGATTTCTTTATTAGACTTTTTTAAACTTTTACGTATTTTGATAATTTTAGCTACTATATGCGATATTCTATAAAACGTTTTATAAAATTCGATTAATTAAAAATTTAAAGTTTATTAAGATATCATATTTCGCAATAATGAATTAAATAAGCTTAAACTACCTTTAAAGTATTTTTAAATCGTCGTATAGTAGTATTAATAATCGATTTTTCCCTTTACACGCGTTTTTAATTTCTTTAGCCGTAAAATAGAAATGAAC
Source organism: Monosporascus ibericus (assembly GCA_004154915.1). Taxonomy (NCBI): domain Eukaryota; kingdom Fungi; phylum Ascomycota; class Sordariomycetes; order Xylariales; genus Monosporascus; species Monosporascus ibericus. The sequence continues at coordinate 45,370 of QJNU01000206.1, forward strand.
TTCTAGTTAACCTCGACGTATACCGCGATACATTAGGTAAGCAATAAATTGCTTATAATCTATCATATTAAATCTAAATATAAAAAGATTATATATTTAAGTTAAAAATCTTTAGGATAATCGATTGCTTTTTGTTTAGCTTTAGTCTTTCAAATTTAAAGTAATAGCGGTTCTGAGATATTTACTTTTAGGTCGTGCTTTAAAGCAATATATTAAAAATTATTATTAAAGTTTAACATTATATAACTCACTCGTAAGAGAGTCTTTTAACTTAAATAACTAGGTTTATTTTTCATACTTTTATACGTCATTCTACGATATAGCTATTAAAATACAACAATTAAAGACACGCTGTTAAAAGGTTAAAATATATATCACTTTCGCTAATATGCTAAATTAATATTATAATATTCGACTAGTACACTATTTTAAAGTATAAATTTATTTCGAAATATATTACGTTATAGAAATATTTAAAAGAAAGAAGGAAGTATTTTAAAAGACTTAAATAATCAAAGGCAATATAAAGCGTAATATATAAATGCATAGTTTTATATATAACTAATATGGGAACATATATTATTTAAACTGATCTAACTAAGAATATATAATTACTAACTTTAAGATTGCTTTACAAAGAGACAAGTTTCTTTATAATTTCTTAACATAGTAGCTGTTAGAGCAAATTCTTAATATATTAATGATTTATCTAAGAGCTATCTCAAAACTGTCAATTGTCTTATTTACCTACCTGACTTAATGACGTCTTAGAGACGTGGTCAAGGTGTTCCAAGACGGCAAGAGAAGGAGCCTCCTATATAAGGAGAAAGTGCGTATCAGTAGCAGTAGGCGTTATATACTAGTAACTTAGGCATATACTAGCGGAGTGCACTTACTTTCTAAATTTATCTACTTTTTAAGTTAGTAATTCCCTTCTTTAAAAGTTATTTATTTAATTAACGCTTTATAATATCTTAATTAATTAACGTTTTAAAGCTGTTATTTAAAGTAGAACTTAATAAAAGCATCGTATTAAATAAACGTTATCACTATTATATAATATAAAGAAATAATTAATAAGTAAAGTATAGCGTAAAGTAGTAGTTTTTATAAAGAAAGGATATAGTTATATTTTAAACGTATAAATATTAGTTATTCTCGGTCTTTCTTTTAAAAAAAAGTGCATATATTAAATATTAAATAAAAACGATATTAATAAAAAGGTATTTTAAACTTCGAAATTCATAAAAGAGCGGCGGTAATAAATTAAGCAAATGAGAATAATTATCCCTTTAGTAATTTTTAAGTTTAACGCTTTACTAATTATTGTTTTACGTTACGAGATAGATTATAAAACCTTTTTAAAACTTTGTACCGTTTTTCTTTTTTTTTTTCCGGTTTTCTTAATAAAATCTAAGATTTTTAACTGCGTCCTAAAACTCTTATTCGCGTATTAAATAATCAAGTCAAAAATGTCGTAAATATGAACGAAATAAAAGTATAAAAAACGAGATGAAAAAAGAGAAAGTAGTTAAAAGCGCCCTTGCGAAATATAAGTTTCGAAAGTTTTTCGAAGTAATAATTTAATCAACGGTCATCGAAGTTATTACTACTATTAAATAACGCCTTACTTTAGCATTTATTTTTATAAGTTTAAGTATTCAAAAAATAATAGTCCTCGAATTATTTCTCGAATGAAAAGCCGCTTTTAATAAAAAAACTAAAAAAAACCTTATAATAACTCGGAAATAATTTAGTAAGTTTTATCTCTTTAAAATAAAGCTTTTAAAGTTAAGGGAAGTAAACGCTTTATATCTTAAAATTTGTACGTTACTATATTAATACTAACTTTATATTTAAGTATTTAATAATCGCGTAAATTATATATATATATATATTCTTATATACCTTTTATATTATATGACGCTTTAATATCAGCCTATTCGCTATAGTATAGGAATAGAATTATCAATGGAATATGCCTTTTAGCTTTCTTATAACGTTCTCCTTAATTAATTAAAAGAAAGTTTTCTTATATATTACGAGACTTTAATAAAAAGCTTTAAGAAATATAATATATACTTAAGCCTTCAGGTAATAAGTATTATACTATTTAAATTTATTTAACCGTTTTAAAAGTCGAAAATAGTTGGAGACCTTTAGCGATTTTAAATTCTAGGTAAATAATATCTCTTTTACTTTTTAATAATTGTTTTACGATATAATATATTCTTTCAAATGATGAAGACATATATAATTAAGTTTTCGCTGTTTATTAATAAAAAGCTATTATTTTTTATAATGACAGCATTTTGTTTTAGAAAACTTAAAAGGCTTTTAATTTTATATTTATAAAAATCTGCCTTTTTTATTATAACAAATGAGACTTACAGAAAAAGTGAGAAGCTAGGAAGCCTTAAAGGGGTATTATAATAATTAATAGCTTTAAGATATATTTCGAAATACTAAACAAATTATAAAAGCTAAATAAGTTATTAAAGCTTTCGTTAGACGATATAAGTAACTACATATAAAGAACTTAGTAAAAAGAACTATATGTTTAAATTAAAAGTTAATAGAAAATTTACATTTTTAATACTAATTAAAATGAATTAATAAAATACTGTTTTCATTAAGCTATTAATTTTTGTTGTTATTCATATGTTTCTGTTTAATTTTATAGAAGGATTCAGCAAGTAGGCAGATTCAGGAAGCAGTGGACCCCCCTAAACACAAGTTTAGATATTAACAACGCCTCATTTCATTACGAAATTGATTTCATAAAACTGCATGCAGGCTGCGTTAAGTGAGAGTAGCTGATATGAACCCGTCCAACGAGATACCATGGCCAGAACCGAGTTAGGGTCTCTGCAAGTAGTCGTTTCGTAGGACCAGAGTTGAAAGCTGTGCAATCTAGTGTGAGATAAGCGCGGGTGCGAAGCATAAGACCGAAAGATCAGCAATTCCATACCCCAATCGGGGTTTGCACGCTCAAATCCACGTTATAAGAGCGCATGCAAATTACAACCCGGCGCAAATGGCAACAAACGTCCCGAAACGACACGGTATTCCCCCAACGATCAATCTTCCCACCACGCGGTGGACCTGTGACGTCGAGAAGGTACTTCCGTTTACTAGTGTTTCATATTAGAGGTTACTTTACCGCGTACGGTAACGCCGCCTACCGCCTCGCCCAATACCGCGTCGATTCTGCCCTGCATTCTATCCCGCCGCAGCCTGTACCCCAGGGCACCACACTATTTGTATGGATACGCCATAGCCCACTTCTCATAGCCATTATCGTCATCGTGATATTTTTAAATGAACTTATGTCCATAATCAACAAGGCCCGGTGGCTGGATTGAGCGCCAAGGTTGCACAACATCATAGCCATGCAGCGGATCAGGTTGGATTGCTTTCAAATCTGCATAGGATCATACGCATAACTATAGTCCGGTTATGCCGATAATATTCGATTGGCACGATATTCAGACGCTCCAAACCCCATATACTCTGCATAAATTCGCTCTATGGAAGTATCTCTTCGAGCGACATCACCGTTTCAATCCGAAGTTTATTGCCTTTTCATCATTGCCTTTTTCCCCTAATTCGGGTTACGATTTTGGATTTACATTGCTCTGATATAAATCGGTGGCCATTATACCCTCTGACTTTTTTCAGTGCATGAAGTCGTCTAGTTAGGGGCATTATGTGAAGTACAGAAATTAAAATATTAGGTGTCTCTACTTGTAGTATCTAATTACCTCCTCTACGAAGAATAGCATAAATATAGGATTATTCTGTACAAATCAATATTGACTTAGACGGCTTAAGTAGGATGTAAGCATAATTGCTGCCCAAGACATGTCATAATTAGCGCCGACTTTATTTCATGTGATTAAAGGCTCATTCTCTTCGCTTTGTTAATTCTTACTCCTTTCTAGAACTGTTGCATGAGAGACAGTCATCTGATTGGTGCTCGCAAGACATCAATTCCAACAAATCGGGACTAGTAGGCCGTCGTCCGAAGTGATCGACGCCAAACGAGCCAATAAAATAGCGAAAAATGATTATACATGACCTCTCATACACGCGTGTTTTAGTGATATTTTGTAGCCTTTTAACGGGCTGATTCGGTAGCCGCGTTCCTGGTAGAGGACAGCTGTTCAGGTGCGCCACTAAACCGAAAAAACCTCAGCAGTTATTCTCCTATAAGGCAACGAAATAAATTGGGGTGGCTGAATCGAAGATCACACCCAGCTGACACTACAAATCGTGGCAACCTAAAACGTCAACGCTTGCATATCTCAAGCGCTTATAACCCGTTAGAACCAAAAATAAACCGGACTTGGAACATGTACCCACATCACGTCTCGATCTAACGAAAAGGCGTCCTCTTTTGAGTCCAACAGTTATGAGCCTCGCTGTCCTATCTTGGATGCCCGAATGGTACAGAACTTGGGCTCGTCATAACGGTTTCCGCTGTTAGCTATAAAGGTCCAGCATTCGATTTCTTACTTGTACATATCCCATATGCCGTCACAAACAACTGTAGAGACATAAAGGATACACATCCCGTTCTTCGCAACTACAGAACGACATTGTAGGGCCACAAGGTAGGGTCCAGGCTACCAAAGTATTTTCCAGTATATTCGGACGTTCGTTGGACCCGCGTACGTCGTTTCAGGTCCTGGACGCCCTATGACTCCCGCGGGTGGGGGGTGGGGAGGTGGGGAGTGGAGCCGCAGGGGACTTGGCATATATTCCCATATAAACCCCTCGCACTAACGAAAAGGCGTTTTTTTGGTCCAAAATAAGCCTATACTGCCTAACGCCTGAAATTTCTCTGAGTAACGCTACGCCGGCTTTCGCATTTCAGCTGAGTACACCTGTGGCTTATTACGCCGGCACGGCCTTTGGTTTCTGCGGTATTATTACCCTGCCCTATTGCAATCGAATGAAAATAGCAGCAAGTTAGCTCGGCCGCTGCGTAAGTAAGCTTACATCTGCAGCCCACAAGATTCAACAGAGCCACGGAACTCCTTTCGCATCCCGCTGGTGGCTTGTTAAAAGAACATTTGCTTCGAAAAGAATTATACAAAGTCGTGCGTAGGCGAGATCCTCCATAAGCAAACGGACCTTGAATGGCTTGGCAGATGGTGAACGAATCTTCTTTAACAACTCGTCGTCGATGACATTCCTCTCTCCCAGAAACCGATACGTAGAACATAGAACGAACAAGCACTTGACTTATTAATCGTGATTAATATGCCCCAACGAACGGCTCGGGAGCCCAAACTGCGGTCTAGCTGTGATGGATGTGGTTCGGCCAAGCTCAAATGCGATCGCCGCCAGCCCGAATGCGGACGGTGCGTTTCGCTTGACATCACTTGTGTCTATGGGGTGTCGCGGAAAATGGGGAAGCCACCTCGGGAGACGCTGCGTATCGGCGCCGTGCGGGGCGTCTCTCGTACGCCGGCCGAACGCGTCGGCACTGGCAAAGAGGGCAGACTCCACGACGACAGTCACAGTCCCCGCACAGGTAGTTCTGTTAGTGAGACCATCTTATCGAGGTCCGGCTCGAGTTCAAGCTTGAATGATGTACACTCGGCCTGGGGAGCGGTTGACGACTACTCCAACAACGCTGTGGAGAGCATTAATGCGGTGGAGGCGTTCCACAACAATCCACTCGGACCATCCCTCATGAACTTCACGTCTCTGGACACCGGCCAGTGGGATCTGACGAACACTATCGGGGACGACCTTTCGGCCAACCTCGAGGCTGAACTTTTCTCCTCCATGGGATGGCCAGAATTCGAGGGCTCCCCAGCTTCCACGGCGCAGACATCAGCTTCTCCGACCCTGGTCGACGACGGGCCATATCTTGACGTCCCCTTGATGCCGCACGACGAGAGCAAACACCACGACTGTCTGCGGGAAGCCTACGACATCCTTGGTAGCCTGTCTTTCCCGAATGCCAACAAAACCCATTTTGCAACCACACCAGCGCCAGGCGCGACAGCCGCATCAACCAGTCGCGTTCCCTTGGACTATATCTTGCATCTCAATCGGGAGGTCAGCAAGCGACTCTGGCGCCTGCTGGGCTGTTCTTGCGCCAGCTTCCCGCATCTCACGTTCATTTACGCGTCGGTCATCGCCCGCGTCCTGTTTTGCTATTGCCAAGAGGCTGGCTGCTCAACATTATCCTCGTGGAACCTCACCTCGGATATGGCACTACTCCCTAGTTTGTCACCGACTGGCCACCTATTCGGGTCGCTGGGCGGGTCCCCGTCGCCCTGGTTAAGCACGGTGGCCGATACCGCCAACACAAGTCCCAACGGTTCGAGTATGCCGCCGACCATGCCGGCGGCCGTGCCCGACCTCCCCCCGACGCAGATGACCATGGGCAGCTTCAGCACCGACGATCAACGGGTTCAGGCCGCTCTGAGGATTCAGTTGCTCCTGGGCGAGATGAAGAGGATTGGCTCTCTCATTGATACATTTTCTTCACGGAGCTGCAGTGGTATGGATGAGTCTACTTCCGGTAACATAGATGCTCTCTATAAGAGCCTGGGTTCCTGGCTAGCAGGGGAACACTCGAGCATCGTCGAGGCGATGAGGACCAGAATGAAAGAGGTTGGTCTTTAAGTAAGTAGAGCTTAGTGATAGACAGTTCGCTTTGGCTCCTGTAGTACTTGTAGGACCCAAGTACGTCGCCGTGGTGGACAAGGCGTTATGTCAATTAAAAAGAAATTGTGAGGAATACGGGGAGTTCTCCAAGCAGCAAAACAATTGCTGAACGCCACAGGACAGACGGCTGCAAAGCATCAAGATATAGTCAAAAGGCCGTCGGGTGGGATTTGCGAAGAGATTAACTAGACTCCCTCTGCAGATCGCCGTATAGATCGCCTTGAAGACATATATCTCCCGTGACACCTCGGGGCCCTTTGATTGGGCCTGGATTCCCGACAGCGAATTTTATCCTCTCTGCCGTCTTTTGATTCTAGTTCGCACACTCTTGACGCACTTACTACCAAGTGTGTCAACCAATTTAACTGGAGTAACAGTATATTACTGTTAACGAAATATTAGTGCTGAATATTGTTAACCTTAACTTCATCTATTGTGACTGTACTCCCAAGTTGGCATATTATATTCCGGCCTCATAGTGCGGCTCCGTCAATAGCTCCGGCACAATCGGCACTTGCGAACTTAGAGTAGTTTACCTCTTAATTCACTCATCAATACCCTTACCGCCCCTATCTTTAGTGCCAGTTGGTGTTACCCATGACGTACGGCAGCTGAAATAGCGATAACCGTTGTAAGCCATCTCTCGTCAGCGACACATGCCTGGTAAATTTTGTATAATCCCTCTGGCCAATGGCGTTTCGCCTTTGATGCCCGGCACTGCCCTTTCGGCGGACTTAAAAACTCGCGTCCGAGACTCCCCACGTCGATGCCAGCGAAGCAGTAAGGCGGCATTAGGAGAATATACTAATTTCACTGCAATCATATGCGACCACTTCCCAACAAGATGCCTGATTTTTACCCCTCACCATTTGCAAGTCACTATACGGGCCCAAATGAGAAACGCGAATAGAGATGAGCTGAGAATGGCGCTACTGCGACAGTCTGAAAACGTAATCCCAAGACAAATCCGTCGCGGAGGCAAAATCGAGCTGTATTGACAATACTTTCACTGAATCTTTTGTGCAAAGGGTCCGCCTACATTGAATATATTGATCCATTTGCTTCGTTTGCACCTTCGTGCTGTGGAACCGTGGTCTTCTGATATCACACGACCTCGAATATTTCCACACGGTCACTATGTCGGATCACGGGGAAGACCGCAATTCGCGGTTATTATCACCAGCGTCAATGGCTACGATGGAGACACCCTCACCTCCCCAGCCGCCCCTATATCCGTCACCATGGGTCTTTGCAATCAACATGTTTGCAATGTATATCGCCGTCTTCTGCGTCGCCTTGGATAACACCATTATCTCGACGGCAATACCACAGATCACCAATGAATTCCACTCTCTGGACGATGTGGGTTGGTATGGCTCAGGTTGGTCCTCCCGCCACCTGGTTTCAGGTCCAACACTGTATTATTTATACTCAGTTATCTCGCAGCTTTCTTCTTGACGCAGTGTGCCTTTCAACTTCTGTTTGGCAAGATCTACACGATATTCAGTCCAAAATGGACATACCTGGCTTCCCTCCTTCTTTTCGAAGTCGGTTCTCTTGTCTGCGGCATCGCGCCTTCATCGTTGGCGTTGATTATCGGTGTAAGTATGCTGGAGCGAGTTTTGACAGTAGCGAGATATTAACGAGGGCGTTTCCACAGAGAGCTGTCGCCGGTGCCGGCGCTTCGGGCGTCTTTGCTGGAAGTCTTGTCATCATCACGCACACTTCTCCCTTAGAGAAGAGGCCAATCTGGCAGGGGCTGATCAGTGCGATGTACGGCATTGCCTCAGTGGCTGGACCTCTCGTAAGAACCGATATTCCCACTCTGCACGCATTCTTATTAATGTTACAGTAGGTAGGAGGCGCTTTCACGGATCTGGTTACGTGGCGGTGGTGTTTCTACATCAACTTGCCTTTCGGGTAAGTGATTACTATTAACTTTCATATCCCCGTCTATCGGCACCTATGTACGTTTTCCGCCTCTCCCTGACTTGAATCAAATTTCGTAGTGGCGTCACGGCGGCTATAATCATCTTCTTCCTGCATCTCGCCTCCCGACCCAGTCCGTTCAAGGACAAAACGCCCCGCGAAAAGTTCCTGTCGCTTGATCCGCTTGGATTTTCCCTCTTCCTGGTCAGCATGATTTGCCTTTTCATTGCACTTGAAGTAAGTTTGTCAAACACCCTAACCTGCATTGTCATCGCTGACTTCGTGGTCTTGGAGTGGGGGGGCACTACCTATACTTGGAGCGACGGGCGAGTCGTCGCCTTATTCGTGATATTCAGCGTGACACTCATCGCTTTTGCCGTTCTGCAGTGGTGGCTTGGCGAGAAGGCCACGATACCAGTCCGCATCATCACTCAACAGACGATCTGGGCTGCCTGCTGGTTTGCCTTCTTTCTCTCCGGGGCGTTCTACCTATTTATCTACTTCATTCCTATCTACTTCCAAGCTGTCCACGGGGCGACAGCGCTGCAATCCAGCATCAACAACATTCCCATGGTCCTGGCAAATGTCATTTTGGCTGTGATTTCTGGACTCGGTGTCAGCAAACTGGGTTACATTAGCCCTTTTTGCTACGCAAGCGTTGTGTTTACCTCTATCGGGTCCGGCTTGTTGATGACGATGACCAGTGAGACAAGCACGGGGAGATGGATCGGCTACCAGATTCTGTTCGGCTTCGGCATAGGCTTGGGCTTCCAGCAGCCACCAAACGCCCCTTTGACGGTGCTTTCATTTGAGGACCTGCCAATTGGCATTGCCACCACACTGTTCGCCCGGAACCTTGGTGCTTCACTCTTCGTCACAACCGGCAATAGCATGCTCTTCAACGAGTTACGCAGTCGTTTCGAAGATCTGGAAATCCCGGGCGTCGACCCTGAAGCGTTGCTGGCGGCCGGCGCCACGTCCTTCCGGTCCATCGTGCCTTCATCGTCCCTGGCCGCGGCTGTAGACGTGTACGTCGAGGCTTTGCAGTTCACGTTCCGGATCGGAGTCATTATTTCATGCCTTGCTATCATTGGCGCTGCATGCATCCAGTGGAAGTCCCTTAACACGAAGCGGGGTCCTCCAGCAGCCCAACCCCCAAGCCAACGTACTAGTCGGAGAGTTTGGCAGAGGATCAGATCGAAGGAGCTTAGTCTAGACTTACCATTCCCTGGTAGAACAAGACGCAAAACATGGGGTCGAATCGAGGAATGTGGGAAATCAAATGATTCAGCTGATACGGGCTTTAATTATTATTATTGCCCTAACTGTGGGTCACATATGGAAATCGACTTTTATTTGCCACCTGTGGATACTAGCGAGCTAGGTATTCCAGTAAGTCACCCATACAACGATCATATGTATACAACTAATAAAGATTTAGTATATATAACGTCTGATAAATTTAGAGGGGCCTGTTACGGCATTATTCACCGCAAAGCTCTTATGCAGCTGTAAGCACCAGAATGATTGCCACAATTGCGATCATTCCACCGATCTTTTACCCTGGTGGGCCAGCGGTATGATGCAGCCGTTACAGTAGATGTATATATACTCGACTACTTTATCCTTTTATACCCTTTAGAGTGGAAGAGGCATAACCAACCGCTTCGACCATCATATTCAGCAAAGAATTTCCATCAAAACGAGCTATATATCATATCATGTATATACCTTAGGAGGGTGTGTTGGAAATCAAAAGATTTGGCTGAATTCGGCTATATAACCGCATACGGCTATATAGGGGCTCCGGATCCGCCAGGGACAAAAGCAACACTTACTAAAGAATCCCAACAGCATTGTTCTTCGATTTATACCCCATTAGCAAGGCGTATAGGAATATAGGGGCTCAGCAGCCTGTTGCTTAGCCCACAGATTTTAGATGATCAAGCCTGACTACCCCTATTCCAATATACATATATATTCCAGCTGCGTCGCAAGAAGAGCTTTCGCAATAACTTATAAGTCTCCTCTGCAAAAGTTTACATACTAGAACGTCCTGAATAGCCTCAGCATTATTTCGGGAAGTCTCACACATTGATGCTCAACAAGGAAGAAGCTTGAGATGTACGGAGGCTGAACGACCGTAGATGCGCTGACCAGTGAAACCGGCAGGTTGTAATTAACATTTCACGACCCAAAACAGTTTAGGCCTAAAACGCTACATACGAGAAAAGCTCGACACTGACATAAAATGGGAAACAAGTATCGTGCTCAGTAGAACTGGCTCGGATAGTTTATTTCGTCTGCTTGGCTAGTTTCTTTTGCTTAAAGCTTTCTCAAACCGTCATCTCCAGTACTGCCTGCTCCGAAAGCCTTCGAAAACACAGTCGGTTATCTCTATAAGAATGCTTAATAAATTCACTCGTATAAACTTCTCAACTCCTTGGGACACTCATGGGACCCTAAAGGTGATTGAACAATGCGTTAAGAGCGATATCACCCTCGAATTGGTGTTTACATGTAGTTTTGGCCATAACATGTCGAAGATCACTGCTTTTATACTTACCACATTTTCTATCAGACCCCAGCCAGGACAGTGGAGACCCATGTCTGGCATTATGTGAAGTAGGGGAACTTGGATAATGGTAATGTGGCCTACAAAACACTCGACTATTCAACTCAAAAAAGTTGGCGTTTCTGATTTTTCTGGTTATGTTGATTTGGCTCCATAAATACACTTACAGGCTCATGTCTATAGTGGCTATAGGCCCAGTCGATACTAGACGAAGAGGGCTGTAGGAATATGTATAATCATATAACTCTTGAAATAACAACGCAGTTCCAGCGCTCGATATTTTGCCATAATCCAATAAGGTCGCTTACTCCTACAGGCACTCGATAATAAAAGGGAGGCCCTCAGTACGACGGAATGGATCCTCAGTTCTCCGAAATCACGAACGACAAATGACCGCACCCTTGCGCTTCAATGGAGCCAGCTGCGCGGGTATCATAAAGGCGGTTGCCAGCTTTCTCGGATTGAGAACCGGGCATCGCGACGGTGGTTCAGGCAAGGAACACAGGCAATTACAATATGTGGTCTAACGTTATGGCAATCACATTCAGGGGCAACTACTGTATTCAATATGGGGTCGGCTCTAGACGGAGGCAGACGCTTGCCTTTCCCATGTAGAGGGGATTCCATGGGCCCTGTTTACGTGCTTCTGCGGGAAAGGGTTGTTGGCCACAGTAGGAGATACATGTGGCTGGTGGGGGCGAGGGATAGGGGATGGCAGGGCCAACGCGACAATAGTCCTCCTCTTTCGTGAAATATCATCTTGGCATTCGATGAGGTATTGTGACAGAAGGTAAGTAATAGGGTATCAGAGGTGCTGCTTGGGCAACTATGTTCCGGGTTCCGAATGCGATGACATCAAGTACAGCGACCGGTACTGTTTCAACTTTGCGACCAGAGCCGGCCCATGTATTTTGGCACAAAACTATGCTTTAGTCTTTATCACGTGAAAATCCCATGCACTCGAAGTTCAGCAAGTCCATAAACCGTCATCCCCCGATGTTAATTGAACTGCCGTCAGCAATCTGTTACACCTTGGTCTAAGCCGCTTGGTCTAAGCCGCCGAAAAGCAAATGGATATCAGCCTACGAAAAGTTGTTCCTTCAGTGTTCCGATTCGGCACCCGAGACAGAGTCATAAATCGGGCTCTAGTTATTCGGGGATCGTAAGTGAGCGCTCATTGGCCGGCCTTTTGCCCATGTGGGGCATAAGCGTTAGGACTCTCCTGAAATAGGTCCAGGGTAAGATCCGACGTGACACGAAAGGAACGGCTCGCCGCTAGCTCGCTGTGGCTGTCGAAATTCGTGTAGGCTAATTCCGAAAATCCCGCCCATTAACGTCGCTCGCATCTTAAATCTCCGGGGATGCGTCGGGGTTAGCACCTTCCAAGGAGCTGACTAGATGGCGTATGATGCGAATTAAACACCGGTCCCAGCTTACTAAGACTATACAGGGCGTACTGCAAATCCCAGCACCGATGGCTTGGGACAGTAAAGAAAGTAGATAATGAAGCAGAAATCTCCCCTTCTGCCAAGATTCAGGAAATATTTATTATCCAAAGTCTACTTGAAAAAAGACGAGCCAATCTCACGAGAGGACTTCGTGGTTTCAGCCTGCATGGTCTTTGCCTAAACGACACAACGTCACCATGTTCGACATCCTCGCTTTATACCAAAGCCATAGACTTCTCTTCTTGGCCCTCCTTTTGGTCATAGGATTGTCTATACCATGGTTGCGCCGCGATGGCCGCCTGGCTAAGATGCCCGGGCCCAAAGGGTACCCGTTGATTGGCATCGGCGTCAGCTTGCCTCCGAAAGCACATATCCGATTTCGGGAGTGGGCTTCTATGTATGGTGATGTTTTCAAGTTGCGTGTGGGCTGGTACAATTGGGTGGTAATCAACAGCCCCGAGGCGATGCATGAGATTCTGAACAAGCAGGTAATTAGCACCCAGAACACAAGGACGTGGATCTAGCTATGGACCCGAAAGACTAACCGATCACCATAATATTTCTAGTCCGCGAGTACTTCTTCAAAGATGCCAGCACCCATGGGCCACGGTGTGGCTGCGGGAGGCATGCGGATGTTCACGTTAGAATATGGGCCGAAATGGCGCACTTACCGCACCATCACGCACCAGCTGCTCTCGAGCACCATGACGGCCACGTTCATCCCCACCCAGGAGTACGAGACCAAGCAGCTGCTCTTCGACCTGGCCACGGATAATGCCAACCAGCGCGAATTCGACATGCATGTACGCCGCTTTGCCTTCAGCATCATCATGACCAGCACCTACGGTCTGCGCGTGAAGACGTGGGACGACGAAGACGTGCACCATGCTCTGGAAAGTGCGCGCATCCTGGGAAAGATGACGCGCGCCGGTGCGTTCATCGTCGACGAACTGCCCTTCCTGGCGCGGCTGCCCCCGTGGCTGCAGCCAGGGCGGAAGCGGGCCGAGGAGTACGCGGCGCCGCTGCTCGAGGCCAAGATGATCCTCTGGCGGCGGCTGCAGAGCCAGGTGGCGGCCGGGAAGGCGCCAATGTGTTACGCGCGCGAGATGATGGAGAACAGCGACTCGTGGCGAAAGCAGGGGCTCACGGATGAGGACGCGGCCTGGGGCGCGGGCGGCAACGTCGAGGCCGGGTCGACGACGACGTCGGTCACGCTACTGAGCCTGCTGCTGCACCTGGCAGCGAACCCGCATGTCCAGAAAACCGCCCACGACGAGCTCATGCGCGTCGTGGGGCCCGACCGTACGCCCGTCTTCGACGACATCAAGGACCTACCCTACATCCGCGCGTGCGTCAAGGAGGTGCTACGCATGCACCCTACGCCCTTCTGGGGCATCAAGCACTACACCGACGCAGACGTCACCTATAAGGGCCACGTGATCCCCAAGGGCACCGTGCTCCTGGCTAACAACGCCTTCATCCACTACGACCCCGCGCGCTACAAGGACCCGTTGGCCTTTCGCCCCGAGCGCTACCTCAGCCACCCCAAGTACAGCGCCGACTACGCCAACCAGAGCGACCCGTACAAGCGCGACCACTTCACCTTCGGCATGGGGCGGCGCATCTGCCCCGGCGCCCGGCTCGCCGAAAACTCCCTCAACATCGTCCTCGCCAACATCCTCTGGGCCTTTGAGGTTCGCCCGCCCATCGTCGACGGGGTCGAGGCCGCCGGCGTGGATGCGAGTGACGACGCCTGGGAGGATACGAGCTTTCGTGGGCCGAAACCTTTCGAAGCCCGCTTCGTGCCACGCGGCGATAACAGGGTTCAGATCATCAAGAACCAGTGGGAAAAAGCCATGAAGGAAGGATACGTGCTGAGGGGCGAGAACGTCGATGTGAATAGCGTTGTTATATATTAGAGATTATTGATTGGGAGGAGGTTCAGACGCACTATCACGAGGTGGCCATCGTAGAGGTGAGCTATCAGGGTGAGAGTGTGGAATTTCGTGGCGCTCAGTCTCCGGAACTTGAGGAAGTCGGATTAAGTGGCGAACCGACGCCGGGGAAAATGTGGAAGCGGATAGAGAGGTACAACTTGAGAAATTCTACGTCATATACCATAAATGAAGATGGCGCAAGAAAGAATTATCAATATGAAATGTCAGACCTGGTCGAGCCAGAACTATGAAGGTGGTGAGAGAATAAACCCCTTAGGGTCGAGGGTTTCCTCCCTCGGCTATGCCTCTGACTCCATAGACCCCATTCCCAAGAGAAAGCAGACCTGTAGCAGGTCACACGCGCCTAGTCGGCACCTGCTGTAAAGGAGACAGTGAAGATGACCTGATGCGAGTTGCGTCTTAGTGTCACATCTCCTCTCTAGCAGATGAAGTTACAGAGGTCGCAGGGGTACTATGTTATCAGGCAAAATATTTAACACACCGTCAGGTACCAGTGGGCCGCGCTAAGCGTCACGTCACCCAGATTAGGTGTGGTTTTTACATGGGTCCATCGCAGATACATGCGAAAAACTGCAACCCTTTTGCGACCCCTAATCCAATGTAGGCTATTACTAAGTGGGTCTCCTAAGCAATACCTAACAGTGTGTTAAGAATTATTCACAGCACCATAGTATTTTCAGTTCGTTACCTCCACCGCCCCGCAAGACTCCCTAAACAGCTAGTATGTAACTCCCATACTGTAGATTCGAATTGGAGTGTCGCGCCCCACAAGTTGGCTTGGCAACACACGCCCTTTTTTGCGACACATCCGCTCAATAACTTGTTAACGTATTTGCTAATATCTTAACGCGCAAAGGAGGCACGAGAACGTAGGTAGGGTCAAAATGTAAGGCTCGATAAGAGCGTCATTTTGATATATCATACATATTTATAACCTTGATACGCTGTAAGTTATTGATAAATAACCTTTTAAAGGGATGA
Organism: Monosporascus ibericus; assembly: GCA_004154915.1. Classification (NCBI taxonomy): domain Eukaryota; kingdom Fungi; phylum Ascomycota; class Sordariomycetes; order Xylariales; genus Monosporascus; species Monosporascus ibericus. The sequence continues at coordinate 60,951 of QJNU01000206.1, forward strand.
GAACGGTAATCGCTGCAAATGGTCGCCAAGAATGCCAAGACAGCTTCGAAGTCGTTGCAAATTCTGCATCATAACAAACCGTCGGATATATCAAGCTTGCAAGCCGTATATCTTAACGCGTATAAAGGTTACCACTTTGCGGTTAGGTCGACGACATAGCCCTCGTCAAGGGCTACGTTTTGATACCGTATACGGCTTTGTAACTACCATATACACATTTAACTTTAACTTTAAAATAAATTAAGTCAAAAGTTGTACGCATATATCTAGGCATATCAGAACGTATTTTGCAGCCATAAGGCCGTATACGGTATCAAAATGTAGCACTCGACGGGGGCTATATCGTCGACCTAACCGCAAGGTGGTAGTTTTTATACGCGTTAAGATATATGGCTTGCGAGCTTGATATATTCGACGGTTTGTTATGATGCAAAATTTGCAACGACTTCGAAGCAGTCTTGGCATTCTTGGCGAGCAGTTGCAGCCCGTTGCAGCTGTTACAGCTTATCACCAGTCCTTGCCAGCTTATTGCCACTTCGACCATTATTCTCACTCCTTTTTTAACGTTTTCATCGATAACTTAACGCGCATTAAGGTTATGAATGTGCAGTTAACTCGACCATATAGCTCTCGTCGAGAGGTCCATTTTGATATACAGCACAAATCCATAAGTATTATGTGTATATAAATATCGATACATACCTTGAAATGTCATGGAGCGAATGCGTCGCAAAAAGGGCGTGTGTTGCCAAGCCAACTTGTGGGGCGCGACACTCCAATTCGAATCTACAGTACATAATTAGAAGCTGTACAGGGGACCTGGCCGGTACCGCGAAGGCCGCTGTTACTTATACGGTACTTTAATTATGTTAGTTCACGACATATTTAAATGTAACGAGTATATTGCTATTCCTAGCCACTTCGCCGCCGCGGCGGTTATGAAATGGAATCGAGAGAGTATATATCAGCGGCCGAAATACGTAACGTACCAAACTCACTCACGTATTCAGCGTTTCAAAAAAAGGGGGGCGGGGGGTTGTGCTTCGTCTTCGAAAGTAGCCTGTCTATATGCGGTATAACTATTGCTAGCATATTATGTAGAAGCCTGGTTTGGTCGTATCCAATCCATCTATAACCCATGGCGGAATCCCTATTGAGGCCTAGCAGTTCCAAAATATCGAGTACGGATTGCCTTACTCGACGGGCTGCAGGTATCCGCGCCTGCTTGCATCGGCGATGGCGTCGAACCAGATGTTGGACATCATCTGGAAGCCCTGGTCATTGGGGTGGACGCCGTCGGAGATGAGGTCGAGGCCGGGGCTGCCAGGGCCCTGCATGTCGGCGAGGACGACGCGGCGGCCCTGGTTCTGCCAGTCCCAGACGAGGCCGCGGATCTGCTCGTTGTACGCGGCGACATTGTCCGGGGCGAAGCGGTTCTGAAGGAGCGTGGACATGACGATGGTGGCGCGCGGCGAGCCGGCCCAGACGGCGTCCATCATGCGGGCAACGCGCACGCCTACGTTGGGGATGTCGATGTTACGCATGCAGTCGTTGGTGCCGGCGTTAATGAGAACCAGGTTCGGCTTCATGTACCACACCGTCTCCTCGGCCTTGCGCTTGACCTCTTCGACGATGAAGCCGGGCCAGCCCTCGTTCTCCGGGTTCCGCATGTCGCCGTTAGGGTGGCTGCCCACGTACTGCACCGCGTTGCCGTTGGCCTCGATGCGGTCACGGAGGTAAGCCCGGTAGCCGTTCCCAGTGCTGGAGCCGACGCCGTGCGTGATCGAGGCGCCCAGGGGCATGATCCTCAGGAACAGGCCGTTGGCGAAGCTGCGCGCCTCGAGGGTGTCGTCACGCGGTTGAACTTCTGCCGGCACGGCTAGACCTGGTAGATTATGTTAACATGTTGCTATACCAAAGGCAAATAGACTGGAAGGGCTACCATTGACGAGTGACAGGGCACACGTCACAACGGTGCCCAGGAGGGCCTTGTTGAAGAGCATCTTGTAATGACTTGTAGAGTCGGCTAACAATAGAACAGCGGCGACGTTGTTCGGTCGTTCTGTGATTCTCGCTGATCTGCACTTTGACTGCCCGTTCCCGATAACGGCTGGGACTTACCTTTATATACTCGTGAAGCATAAGTGAGATACGGTCAGTCTTTGCACGTTCTAAGAAGGTACCACCCATAAAGCTCAAGGTCCCCGGGTAGAACCGTCTCTTGATTCGAGCATTTCACCGACTTAGCTAAGGAGCTCTATAGGCGGTTTTTTCCTATTACGTTGCCTAGGATGCTCGGGCTGATGATCCTTACAAGCCCCATCGTGGCCATGCTCCCAATGCCCTGTGGACGAGAGTGTGACTGCGTTTGGGCGAAGAAATGAAGTTTAGGGCGCCAAGATTATTCGGTTGTAGCCACCGACGCGTGGGCACCTACCGGAAACGGCTAATTCACCTCCCTAAATGGAATTAGCGATTGGAAGCGAACACGGAGAACTCCCCAGTCCCACGTATCAAGTCCGAACCTCATGATCCCGTTGTCGAACGGCTTGCCCGTTACAGCATTATGCTAAAGACACTTCCGTCCTTACAGTCGGGCTAACCGTCGAGGTTTCGGGCCTTTCGAATTGCCCTGTTCTTGGCAGTACAATTTGGGGTCAAGTATGACCCCATTCACCCCTTCAAGATGTAGGACTGGTGCCAGCAGGCATGCAGAAGCGGGTAAGCAATGAATACTCCACGAATCTTAGCAATTAGAAGATTAGTAAACATGAATGCGAGGGGAATTATACATGCCTATCCTGTCACACTGCCTAATATTTTGAGCAACTTAGTAGTACTGCAAACACCTAAGCTTCAACTCTTTATTTAAAAGTCCCATGATTGCCTTCATAATTCGTTTCACTACCGCTCCTTGGGACTCTCGTGATCTGTATATCGACCAGATGGCTAAGAACGACGGTGAGATGAGCCGACCCCGGTTCCTACTGCTTTTATTCAACGACTATCCAAGACTCCAAGAGTATCACTCTCACCTAGAGTCCAAGTAATGGTAGACACTTAATATTACGACTTGGTCACTGAGGAAAAGGAAATACACCTAAGCCCAAGGAGGATCCATATGTCCCGCGAGAAGTAAGCATATGCGGCCGCGCCGATTGAACAATATTGCATCGCATCCACTTGCTTATACTAAGCATTCCTTCCGGGCGGGCTCGGTTGCGCCCCATAGGAAGCGGCCGCAATTGTACAAAAATATGGATATCAGGGGCCAATGGCAGGCTCGATAAAAGTGCCCATCTCGAGTGCGAGCAGTTAGTCCGAGACGGTCCCAGTAGAGGAAGAACACCAAGTGGCGATATGTTGGACAGTTGGACTACACAGGTTAACAGACGGAGCCATCGTTTGTCAACTCTATTGTCTATAAGATGGTCAAACATGCTCCTCAACGTTAAACCCGTAATGAATCAATGCCCAACAGCGCACTGAGCCGAGCCAACCCTAGCAATCAACCGCCGCCATGAAGATCGCTGCACTTTCCGTCAGCCTCCTCGCTACCGCCTTGGCAGTGTCGGCAACTGCCTTGCCAGACCAACACAAGGTTTCCGATGGCCTATTCAAGAGCTACTTCGATCAGAACGGCAATGAAGTTACTGACTTCGTTCCCTGGAATGAGCTCGGTAACACCACGTTCGTCCCAATTACCTCGGTTGTCCCAGCCGAATCAATCAAACAGCGGTCGACCCTTATGAAGCGTCGCGAGGGATGCCACCCCAGCGCCTCTGTACCCACGTCCGAGACCGATGCGGCCAACAAGTGTCTGATTGATAGCTTCAGTTCTGACCCAATCGTGATTACTGCTAACGGTTATCGAAAGTACTCGGTATATTCATTTCCCAACTACCTCCCTACGCTTCCTTCAACCCCTGGCTTCTGATACTGACTGGGTAACCTGATCTCAGTGCATTTATGGGAATGCCGTTTCATATTACTGCTCGTATAACACCGGTCCAATATTCGGTCCGGGTACTACTACGCGCAAATATAAGTCTGACGTCAGGGGCACATGGGACTATGTTAAGAGGACGCTATGTGGTTTCAACCGTCTGGGATATGCTAAAGTCATCAATGGAGACGGGTTGGTGACCGCCGGATATACCTACAATGGTGATGGGTTCTGCTATTAGCTCTTTGCGCCACTGTAGTCCGTTATGCACTCTTACTAGGTTTGGTGCGAGCAACTAGCGGGTAGTCGATCACCTACTTACCTAATGAGACTTTGAAAGAAGCGCACCGCGGGTCGTCTGCAGAGTCGAATATCGCATCGTTCCTCCCAGTGTATGTATCGGTTCGCCTTGGCCTTCGAGCTCTACGATATCGGCGCATTCGCAGCACAACTCCTTTCTCATCGCAGTCTTAGAAGCAGCATTAATGCTAGGCCAAAGCCCGCAAGTCGAAAACCAGGGTTAAATGGAAACAAACTCTCGCGTCGGAGCATGAGATTAATGCCCCTGAATTTATTCTGAAATTTGAGAATATATTTTAATTGGGGTTACAAAAGCAAGCAGAGATGGCTAGGGTCCCAAAGAATCCTATAACCAAGCGTCCGAAATTAAAGATAAGTAAGTGGCAACGACAAAAAGGCGCGATCTCGAAGTGGCTTATAAGTAAGCATATCCACTAAGACCATAGCTGTGGTGTAAATAAATGAACCAATAAGGGCTATCAGTTATCTCGTCGCTCGCCTTCCAATCATTAGCAGTCTGTCCTGGGGACCAAGGTGATGTGGCGATGTGCAGTCACGCTGCCTGTCACGTGCCAAGGTGGAACGGTCTAGAAAGGGGCTATATAGGGACTATACAGGGGCTATACAGGGGTGTTAGGCGTATATATAGGGCCCTTTTCCTCCCACATATTGGAAAAGGAGCAGGCGCCACTGGCCCAATACACTGCTACCTACCTGCGAGACTGTTACTTCTTGCCTTTCACGCTGTCAGACCCAGCTGAAGGTGATCAAACAGCTGGGTCTTGGCTTGGTTTGATCAGCTCCTGAAGGGAGCTTGCTTTATGCGTTCTGATACAGTTTTCTCTCAGCCGCAGCTGTTTCTATGTGGATTTAAGGAGGTATCTCTACCTTCGGTTGCTAGAAAGGACCTCTTAGAGGTCAACCTGATAATAGCTTCTTCTTCAGCCATATATGCTTCAGTGTGTGATGTCAGGGTCTCATACACGCTGTTGCACCGAAATCTCTGGCACTACTCCTGACTATTGAGCATGAACTTCTCGTTTAGCAAGTGCATCCCATTGTCATCCTGACTCCACTCGCATTTCGTTTGAGATATCGTTCTTGAATTGTTGCCTTGTCGCAAAGCTAGATGTCCTATGTACGATGAGATCCAAAAGTGGACATGCGAGGGTCCCTTTGGCGCAACCACTGCGGGAGAAGAGTGCGATTTGGTTCCCATTCTAGGAACCTAAGGGCCAAATTCGGGCCACCTGATCAAAGTCCCGCTGGGTCCCAGAAATGGAACTCCTCAGAGAGAGGTGGTTAACTTCAAGGCTTCCAAATGGAGTACAGTACAATATATCAAAACCCTTCAACCCCTTCTGTCTAAACTCCCTTTAGTCTATCGTACCTCAACTCTACTTATATTAAGATGCCATCTCTGCAAGCAACAACCACCAGGCTTCATGTTTTAGGTATCAGTGCCAGAACTTCGCTGCCAAGCCAACCTAACCTAAGAAAAAGGCTTGAGTTTCTCGGTAAACATCCTGGTATATATGAACTAAACTGTAAGTGTACACGCCCCAAGCATTCCAAGACATATGGGCTGGTGGGTGGCATTGGTATGAAAACATACTTGAAATCTACCTATCTTTTGGTACCTTGTGGCTTCTATTGGAATCGCTATCTGATCCATCATTAATTGGTACGATTGAAACATGGACCTTGTTGTTTTCCCTCCCGCCCTAGCTGAGTGGTTAAACATTCTCGTTCTCTGTCACTAAGCACTACGATATCATCGTTACATCTTCATCTCGGCTATGGCCAGTTGTGTACTTGCCACCTACCTTGCGAGCTTCAGTTTTGTATGTATCTGTGTGCTTATAACGATACCTTGGTTTTATACCAACCGAAGATAAATAATCGCTTACTTATAACGTCTCTGCGCTCCATTCTGACCTATAATTAGCTTTCCGTCGCCTTCAGGTGCCATATATTAAGCCATGTTCTAATAGCATGCAAAGCCACTTACTATCCCCTTCCTTTACCAATCGTTTATAATGTTTAGACGTCGGTCGCGTATTATATAGAAGATCGACTCGATCCTAATATTACATGCGGAGGACGACCTAGGCTGGGGGATGTGTACACCGAAGTAAGCTTGGAAGCGCCCTTCAGTTTCGAAAATCTAGCCATTATATTTATAAAGGCAGGTTAACAAATTGGGATCGAAAAGCCAGATTTGACCCATATTGGATATGGCAAAAGATCGGGCGCTCGAACCGCGTTATTATTTCAAGCGTTATATATTAAATAGGTATTCCTACAATGGAACTCGATTCGGCTTCTATAAATATGATAGTGGCCATCCCATGTTCTTTTATAATATGCCCGATCCACGTCGCCTGGACTCCCAAATTCTACGCCAAATCTAAGACAAAGAACGAATGACTGGAAATCATCCAACTCCTACCACTCCACTTCCTCCTCTTCCTCATCTTCCTTTTTCTCCTCCTTCCTCTTCCCATGAGGCCTTAATGCTCCTCCTTCGTAAAGGCTCCATCGCCCATGGATCATTTGCCTCAGAGACTTGCCCCAAAGCGTCACAGGAACAGCCACGAGACCGGCAACCAGCAGCAGAACCCCAATCTCAATGCTCGTCTTGGCGAAACCCTCCTTTTCCACCCACGAGGGGACGGCGAAGGAAATAGCAAAACTCGCTATGTAACTCACCCCGCCGACAGCAACGAGTGCCGCGGCGGCCCACCGGGGGAAGGCCTCCGTGACCCACAGCGTGTTCGCAAGCCCCATGCCGATATTACTGAAGGAGTTCAGACCATAGGCGAGGCAGGCGACGGAGAAGTGCCACTCGTACTCCACCGTGAGCCCGTATAGAACGACGCTCGCGATGCCGGTCAGGATAGGCAGCAGGTAGAAGATGAGGTAGTTTTCGGCATGCCTGACGCCGCCGGCACGGAGCGTCAACTTTTTAACGATGGGGCTTCCCAGGTTGATCGTGAGCGGCCAGGCGATCAGGGCACCGACGGCGGCGCTCCCGTTCACGAGGCCGACGAGCTGATCAGATAGGGAGTAGGGAGGACGGGAAAGGACGCTAGAAACGGTGGTCCCCACAAACAGCATACCGCCAAAGTTTATCGCATTCATAACCGCAACCCAGAAGATAAGCGGGTTGCAAATGCAGAGCAGAACCTGGGGGTAGCAGGCTAGCATAGACTTCCAGCTCGCGCCGAGCGGGCGTGGCATCCGCATCCACGACATGCAGGGCGGAATTTGCTCGCGTCGGAGTTCAAGGCGAGCTTGCTCCAGGTCGTCCTCCTCGACCTCGCCGTATTGCCACGGTTCGTACAGTTTTACTTTCTCCGTCGAGCTCTGGACGAGAACCCGGCCATCGTAGGCAATCGCGGGGCGGACGAAAAACGACTCAGGAAGGAAGAAGAGTGACAAGGTGGCGATGGATGCACTAATTATGCTACACGTGAGGAATATGCCACGGAAGGACGAAAGATAAGGCTTCATGACCGATGTGAGGCATAGCGAGAGAAGTGTCAGAGTTGAAGGAAGAGCCCAGAACATGGCAAGATGTCGCGGTCTCTCGTCGATATATGTCATGTCGATGACAATTAGCAATAACTAACTCGCACGTGCCGGTTCTCATTAGCTTGGATCAATCAACGATTCGGTCTCATGTGTCTTGTCTTCTCTCAAGTCTCCTCTAGCGCTTCTAAAGCAGAGTTCGTGTCATCCGGAGGATTTCAACATACGTACCAAGCTCAAGGTAACCCCAGCGGCAAGACCTACAAGGCACAGGCCGACCAGAAAAGTGGAGATGCTATGTGCACACCCTGCCACCGTCGTCCCCACAGCCAAAGTCAAGCATCCAAGGAGGAAGACAGGTCGTCGTCCCAACGCCAACGACAAGGGGATCCAGACAAATGCACCAACCCCCATAATTAAAGTTTGCGCCGAGGCCAATCTTTGCATTTCCGAATCCTGTTAAACGAAAATGAAAACTGTTATCATACTGCCAGAACTTTCAACCAAGGATGACGATACGACGTAAAGTACAATAATGCTAATCGGGGGATTCGGGTCCATGGGTGCTCACCGTTGCCGCGAATGTACGGAAAATAAAACCATATAAAATACTCGGTGCCTGAATCGCGTACATGGAGACCGCCGAAAACGCCATGAGACAGGCGACCGCCGCGGCGCGCCGCTTGCCGCTCCAGTTGAGAGGATCGCGCGGGGAGGGACTCGGTATTGGTAACTTGAGGATTTCTCCGGCGGAGGATATCAGGAAAACGGTTCCTGAGAAATCTCCGGAGTCATGTTTCGATTGCCCGGAAGTGGAGGTGTCCATGATTCCCTGTCGATATGTGGATGCACGTTTCCAAATCTAGTTCGTCTTTGTTTTGCTGCTACCTCATCGACGTCCTGGTAACTTCGAGGACAACTGAAAAGAGATAAAATTAAATGAGTGACGGCGAAAGCATAGAGAAAATAATTTGGACCGGCCAAATATCCGTCTTCAGCTACTGTAACCGAGTCTTTTCGTCGTGACATCGTCAAACCTGTTAAGCTGTATATATATGCGAGATATAGCATCAAGCAGTTAATTGGCATTGGTGAGGATGATGACGCAAGGAGTTGACCGGAAGCCTCGGGTTCGCTAAGGCCTCGCCTTTTCGAATCTGCGACACAGCCCGAAAGCTTATTTTGTTAAAATTCGGATCGTTTTTGACAAATTCTCCGGAGGCTTGCAACGCTTTAATCTCCCATTTGTCAGCCTTGATCTATGCCCTTTTCAGTTGTAATTTACCAGGGTGGCTTTTGCGTGGAAAGCTATTGACCAGTCGCATCGTTCCCTTCGCTCAGATTAAAATCCCGGACACGACATCCGGAGTCTTAGATCGAAACCGAATAATTAATAATTGACCCCGGGGGCTGGTGGGAGGCATGGAGATCATGCTCTCACATCCTGGCAGGTAGGGCTGCTATGCATATGATTGAGCTTCAATCTTAGCTTCTCTGCAGTGCCTAGCCCGATCCGAATGCCGGATCCTGGGAGCGCACTGGCAAGTGTTTGAGGCGCTGTTCTGACGGGCACTTCACGTTCGAAAGCCGGACCCCCTTACTGCTGGGCAGGGTGATAAATTTCACCAAGCTTCACCCACCCTGTCGATTTGTAGGCTTTTTTGTTCTTCAGCAATTCTTTCGTTCTGTCACTATATCTACCTCCTTTCTCCAAAGTCTCCAAAGTTGGATCGCCAATATTGATCTATCTCCGCGACTTCAGGTTTTATCGGGTTTGCCGTGCCTCAATGTCTGTGGTTGTGGCCTCTATGCAGGCTTTGAGTGACAAGCGCGCGCCAAGAAACCTGGGGGTGACGTTGGATCCTGGGGGACCCTTGATTTTGGCTGGGATGGATGCTGGAGGAAAATGATTCTGGAATTACCGTCTTGCGAAATTGATTCAAAGCTAATGTGGGCTGATGGGCCCAATGTCCCGCTTCCCCAGACGGGATATTTCCGGTTTCTTTTATTCGTGTTATGTTTCCTCTTGGCCCACTTTACCCAATCTTGGGACAGCTTTCGGCAATACATATTTTCCGTTGCATCAGCCCTGCATTAACTTACTTTGGCCCGCATTGGCTTTGAATCAATTTCGCGACAAAATACGGTATTGTAGCTCCGGCCGCTCAGGCGCTCAACATGAGTGAAACATCCCGGCCCTAAAGCAGCATAATAGAAATCTCCTTGGAGTCGCCCATCCCTCGTTGGCTGGGCATAGTATGTCCATGTTGCTATCCACTTGAAGGGCTGAGCCCTATTGTGATCAGTAATAGAGAGCTCACGTCACTAGGTCGATCGTAATCAGGCTAATGAACTTGTACATACTTAGCCGAGACTCCTAGGCATAGAATTCTCGACCCTGCACCGTTTCACGGTAATTCAACAGTCCAATGGCACCCGGAGAACCTCTGTGGCTCAGAATACGCCTAAAAAAGCTAGTTCATTTCCATACCCCGCGAAAATAGCCCGAGTTTGACTAATTCAAATCCAAACTCCTGGCGGCGTCGCAACACTACGTGGGAAATGTCAAGACTACGGAAAACCATGGATGTTGTACTGGGCTTATAGGACAACCCGTCGCACCGAGCGATTAACTTTATCAGACTAGACGCGTCATGACTGTGTAGTAAGCGGTATGAATTCTAGGCAGTGCTACTGATCGACATCCCTCAAACAGCACCTGTAAAGAAGGACCAACCGTTGGAGCTAACTCTTCTTCGCCCCAAGGACTATCCCACTCCTACCTCCTTTTCTCATACGCGAAGAGATTTGGTCCCATTTCTTGCTTGGAGATGGCTTACGACGTCCTTGAGAGACCATCTCTGTATTGCCTCTGTCACACTTACTAGGGAGCAGCTGCACAGCTCTTCAGAGGATATGCTGATATTGTCTGATATCTAGGAAGCTAGAAACGGTGATCCCACTAGTTGTGGGTGATCCACTGATATAGGGCTCCGGAACGGGACAACGTTGTTCCGAATGATCCCTGTGGCTCTAATGGGCTCTATAGGGGGGTGCTTTTCTGCGACAGCCTCGGCTAGCACAGAAAATATCCATTCAAGCGTCGGTACACTTTACCAGCTGTCAATCGACTCGCTGGGCGATACGTATATAATTTGCCATAATACTCGGAGGCGAAGCTCGAGCATACCAAAACCCCATTTCTGTTTTCAGAGCTGAGCTCCTGCCCCTCTAAGTTGAGCGACGACTGAGCATGTTGAAGCCTTGGAACTCGGTTCAGGAAAATGGAAGGGTAGGAGACTTCCCAGAAGTTTCAATGACTTGTCATTTCTTTCTTTTGTATATAAACTAAAATACAAGGGTGCGTACCCAGGAGCATTCCAAGGCCTATGGGCCGGCGGGTAGTATTGACATGAACTGTCAGATCCTTAGTGCCGAAAAATGTGAGGCCCCACACTATGGCGGGACACTATCAGGTCTTAAATCTCACATGAACATATACCTGGAATCGACTTGTCATTTGGTATCTAGGCGATAGAAGGCGTGATCTCATATCTACCCACCCATCCCATCCATGCATAACCCCTCCTCCCTCCCTCCTACCCACCGGACTCCCGTCAAGGTCGCGGCACCCACAAGCCAGTCCGCAACGCTCAGCGGCCTAATTGCGGCTGTTGACAGAGGCGACCTCAGCCATACCCTTCGACGCCGGGATAGCTCTCTCCTGGTCGACGGGCGCGAGCTTGCGCTTGCGAAGAACTAAGAAGGCGACGGCGCCCACGATGGCCAGCGAGGCCACGATGACGCCGACGGCGATACCCGCCTTGGCCCCTGAGGCGAGCCCGGAGCCGAAGTCACCCGAGTTCTCGGCATTGACCTCGCTAGCGGCGCTCGGGGTCGTGGATGCAGAGTCCTCGTCTTCTTCGTCCTCCGGGAGGTTGAACTCGGAAGCCTTGACGTTGAAGCAGGGGACCTGGATGTCGAAGTCTTCAGGCTCGACGAACGTCTGGGAGTAAGAAGGGCACGTTAGTGTATGTTTCTAGGATCGGTAGAATACCGGGGCCAATCTGTCCCCGGTTAGCTGGAGCATTCTTACAACATCCGCGCATGCGTAGAATGACTGGTTTCGCCCGCCGAGCTCGTCGTCCATGCTGGACCAGTACTCCAGCTGGATGGTGGCGTTGGTTCCCGGCCCCACCGTGTCGGGGATGTCGGCAACCTTGTAGCATTGATGGCCAGCCTCGATGGCGGTGATGTTGTCAACGACTTGCTGAGTGAAATCGCTCTGGGCCGTGGGATCTGGACGCATATTATTAGCATATGGTGAAGGGACAATAGGAGATAATGCGTCTAGCCACGTACCGTTGTCATACGCGATAGAGAAGGCCACATTCCAAGCATCGTCTGCGATGGAGAGGGAGACGGATCCCTGAGCTAATCATGCGGAGGCACAATCGGTTAGCCGGGTGAGCTATTTCGGTATCCACAATCTCTTCGCACTCACACAACGGGAAATCTGTTCTGTTGGCTGGGCCGCTGGCGCTGCCGCAGGGGGCGATGTTGTCGGACTCAGCACTCCAAGGACGATCGGCGGGCCATAGGAATGCCACGGGTCCCATCTCGGTCCCTTCGGCGCCCTCACCGTGCACTTCTTGACCTGAGGCGAGGTGGCCACCGGTGAGCACAGCCAGGTACGACAGCTTATTGAACTTCATCTTGGGATATCTGACGAGGGTGGGGCACAGGAGAGTCGCAACGTGGCTAGTCGTTGGTACGGGCTGCGAGGTGAGTGTTGACGGTTGAGAGAGTTGCCTTTCGGCGGTGCAGATAGGGTAGATCTTATAGGAACCGGCTAGGAAACGCCCAGTCCGCCTAGCCATATGTAAGAGCGGGGTGTCACGAACCCAATGGATCCACCGCTGAGTATATATCCCTTGTCCGTATGTCTCGAGCCCATGTGGTCATTCGGCGAGTTCCGCCAGTGTCTCCCGATCGAGATTTTACGTGGGTCCATGTGTAAACATTACGGTAGACTGTTTCTGTTAGCGAGATACTATTTGCTCCTACGCCTGGACGGCTTCGTATAATAGTTCCGTCGTGATACCATGCTTAGGAACGAGACTAAAGTCATGGACACTCGGAATAACTAGCGTTCCAAGTTATACCATTGCTTTTGCTACCACAGTCCTCCCGCCTTACAGCCTATCACGTACTGTCTGCAAATAGGAGATCAACGAAGAGCATGTGACAAAGACGACCGAGAACATAGTATTCTGAAAACATTTTATGGCGCCTGCCGAGAGGAGCCCGTAGGCGCAGATCCACTGTCAGGGGTAGCGCTACAAGTCACATTTTCGGTAGGGCGGAAGAACCGGCAGCCAGCCGAGGATCGGAGTCTGATCCAACACGGAAGGAGCCAGGTCACAATATTTCGCATCTGTTATCATGTCTCCCAACAACCCCTCCGAGTTCTTCGAAACGAGAGGTGGGTAACTCAAGGCCCACGTTGGTGCGTGTTTCCAGAAACCGCGGTAATTCTCGGGTGCTGTGGGTTGGATTCTGTGATTCACTGGGGTCGGATACAACTCCCCTGAGGGAAGAAACGAAAGCTTTCAGAGATTGACTAAAATGTGAATAAGCGGACGAGTCCGGTTCATCAGAATCCACATGCTCGGCAGCTAGGCTTGCCGAGTGATGTGACATTGAGCACTAGGTTGGTAGTCGTGCAGAGGTCCCTTAGTGGCCTTGGCCATGCTTTTGAGCTGCAGTCAAAATCGGCTCCCGCAGATGTAGCCCCAATTCTGCACTTACTGTGCTGGTACGGTGAGTCGTATCGAGAGAGTTGAGCGATTTGACTGTGAGACAAGGACGATGAATTCGTTGGAGTCCTCCTGACTGATGAATTCATGCTCCAAGTCCGATCGTCAGGAATCAAAGTTAGTAGGTGTAGTCGGCCGTAGTTGAGTGCAGTGAATCCCTTCCTAAACGTTCGTACGTTATCTGATGGCACTAAGGTGACCTGACTCCTGAGGGTGGGTGGGTCCTGAGCGGAGAAAGATGTGATGATTCATCTAATCTTATCAATCAGATCTAATCAGATATGGCCATCAGCATCTCTAGCCCGGCCGCTCTCGGTGGTGTTCTCTTAGCGGAATAGTCGAGAAACGACAGGCACTGGCTCAGAAGCCTGGAAAACCAGCCCCTCAACAGATCAACATACTAAACTTTCTTTTTTACCGTTTACCTAGTAGTAGTAGTCGTAGTAGGCCCCTAAGAGCTTACTCAAGAAGCTGGCTTTAGGCAATACGAGTAGGAGTCTTGTTCGTTGGCGGCTACCTACGATAGCTGCAAAGCTAGCATCTTTTCGGTCCATCATCCGAGAAAAAACTTGGCATCCTCTGGCCTGACTGTGGAGGGGCTATTGGATCCAGGCCTTACCGGACAGGGGCTTGAAAGTTTCTCACAGAAATGGCCTTCGCACTCAAGCAGCTCGGTTTCTGCGTGATCCAGCTTCTAAGGGTAACATCTAATTTCCGACGGTCGGGCAAGACCCGTACCATTCAATGGCTGGCCCGGTAGGTGCTGGTAAAGCGTGCTCTCTAGCCGCGACAAGTCAGGGCAAGCATGCGCCGCTGCTTTACGTCTGGCATACGCAGCCGGCGGGTATAAGATGATCACCGTGCCGCTATTCTCTACAAACATAGTTCTCTCATCATCATCAAGCTGAGTTCTAGAATCTCCCTCGCTCGCTTATCCTGCCGCATAATCACTTCGCACGTTCGCTTTCCCAAAGACCCAAATACAATGATCACCTTCCACTGGGCTCTGGGCGCGATCGTCGCCGCCAGCATCGCGTCGGCCTCCACAGACGAGCTGCAGCTCATCTCGCGCCTCCTGAAGCGCCAGGAGCCCGGCACCCCCGCGTACAATTGCCACGACAACTGCGGTAATTAAGCCACCCACCCCGAGCCACTCTAACAACAACAGCAAACAACGAAAAGTAAATCACCGTACGGGCGCTAATGACCCCATCCTACTACTACAGGCCAGGCCGTCCTCCAGGGCAGGAACAGCGACGACGTCTGCACCGACGACGTCTTCCTGGCGAATTACGAGAACTGCCTGCAGTGCTCCGGGCCCGACAATGTCGACATCTGGAGGTACTACGGCAACTCCCTGACGACGGCGGCCGAGCCCTGCGGCCTGCCCACCACGCCGCTCTCCGGAGAGCAGCCCGACGTGGGTGCCGCGATCTCGGCGGGCTCGTCGGCCTCTCCGACTACCATTACTGCTACTGCTTCCGAGCAGCCCACCGCTTCGGCCACGTCCGCTTCCCAGCCGAGGATGACTACAACTACTGAGGCTCCTACTACTGCCGCCGAGGACTCACCCAGCGAGACACAAGAGCCGCCGACCGCGGCCCCGACGGCGGAGTCGACCTCAACAACTACTACCGTCACCTCAGAGGCAAGTGTCCCAACTTCCCACGAGGAGCCCACATCTAGCCACACCACCGTGTACGCGACTCTCTCGGGCAGCGCCTCGACGGTCATTCCCACCGTTAGCGATGGTCGGAACGGCACAGCTACCGCCACTACTGTAACTCGCTCCCCTTGTCCGAGACGTCGGCATCAGCTGACCTTGCATTAGTCCTCCGGTGTTGTCCCAGTTACGGGCTCCGCCAATGCGCTGGTGGGTGGCGGCCCCGGGATCTATGGCGCCCTTGCGTTTGGCGCGTGGTACGCTGTCGCTTAGGGCGGTTCGGATTCGGTGACTTTGGAGTCGGGTGTAAGATAAATGTCACATGATAAGTTCGGGTGATAGTCGAGACGGGGCAAATCCACCTTGATACGGCGTAGCGGGATACTCTGTGAGCCCCTATCTCCTGCTCAGGTACGCTCTCTGGCGGTGGGTCCACCTTCAACTCGGGATACTACCTTCAAGTGTT
Organism: Monosporascus ibericus; assembly: GCA_004154915.1. NCBI lineage: Eukaryota > Fungi > Ascomycota > Sordariomycetes > Xylariales > Monosporascus > Monosporascus ibericus. The sequence continues at coordinate 76,679 of QJNU01000206.1, forward strand.
GGATCAACAAATGCATATTACTACCGGGGTGTGGGAACGTCAAAAGTATCAGACTCGAATCATGGCTCCAGCACCATAATGGGCACCTGCAAGCGAGTAAGACAGGTTGGTTGGAAACACAATTGTTGATATTGCGCAGACCGAATTCTTAAAGATCTAATAGATGCTGTGTCAATAACTCACAACCCCAATGTTTCTGCCGTTCTCTTTCTTGCATGTCTTATTTGAGTCTCCGAAACAACGCTCAACTCCGTACCATGCAGACTGACCCTCAAGTCAGGAAGCTGTTGACGAGGGTGACAGCGGTGGTATAAATCATGCAAATGATGCCAACCACCATGAAAACAATATCGCCAACCTTCGCAGGCCATGAAGACGCCACCCCTCTGTAATGCAGATACGCCGGATATATATAGACCAAAGGAACGCAGGCGAACGACCCAATTAACGCTACGAACCTGTCCAGGTTGCCGGCCCCAAGGATCGATATGCCGCCGCATACGGCCATAATAACAGTCCGGAACAGGTTTTTGTTCCACTTCGTTCGCGGGTTCTTCTTACCCGAGTGTGAGCCAAAGAGCTTTCCTTCCATGATGCGCACAGCGGGAAAGAGCTGAACAGGGGTGCCGACCAGCACCGCAACCGAATATAGGAACTGGACGGCGTTGACGAGCTTGCTGTCCTGCGGGTAGTTGTTGATAATCTCAATGTATGTATTCTCGCCGAATGTTGCGTAACAGAGGGCGCCGACAGACGTAAATATGATTGTGATGAGCACCATGACGACAAGCAACAGCCATTCAAATCGTTCTGGTTTCGCCATAGAAGACTCAATCGGGAGGATAAGACCTATGCCTTCAAAGGTGAAGATGGCGGCTCCAACCGTAAGAGTGTAGGCGCTGGGATTGAATAGGACCACGGTAGGATGCATGCCTTCGGAAACGAGGTGGCCGATATCGTACCAGTAAATGTAGCCGACTCCCAGGAGGATGCAGACGTCAGCAACGAGGGCAGCAGGACCGAGCTTAGCAATATTTCGTATGTATGTAAGAGGAATTAAAAGGACGACCTGCAATAGCACGAGACTCATGGCTGATAGAGGACTCGGGCCATGGGCAACGGCTTGGAGAAAGGATGTTAGGTTCTCGGCAACGAAGACGATACCTGCGCACACGAAGCCCAACTGCGAGAGAGTGATGGAGCCCAGAATTAGCCCGCGCATCCGGTCTCCCGCAATGGCCTGACCGATCTCGCCGTAACCACCTCCATATCGCTTTTTACAAGTCAACAGAAGATGGAAGGCTAGCATAGTAACAGCGGAGATGGTAAGCAGGGTCATGGAGGAGAAAAGGATGCCGCCATTTCTGAATGCCCGGGGAAGAAACATTATACCGGTCCCAATGAAAGCCTTGAGCAAAGTAAAGAAAGTCTTGGTAGTGCTGGCAGTAGCAGGTCGTGGGGCATGTGGACTCCTACGACGACGCCCTAGGAGAGGCCTCGTCTCTGAAGGCTGTCCATCGGCTCCGACGTCCTCTTCTTCAGACAGAACAGCATCCTCGTCGGTATCGGCAAGATCTTCACCCGCGAAGCTCCCATACAGATCTAGAAACTCGACAAAACTCCTGGTTACAGGATTGCGTGAGGCCCATATCTGATTGGGGTGCTTCTGGCGTAGGAAAGCCCGGCGGAAACCACCAGGAACCAATTGACCATTCACAGTCAGACCATCAGCCTCTTCTAACAGAGAAGGCGTGGTCCCAGGATGGTGGAATGTGGCTGTTCGCTTGTGAGATTTAACGCGAGCTGCCGTCTTAAAAAGGTCGCGGTGAATATCGCCACCCTGCAATTTGAGCGACGAGGTCAGCGAGTCCTCAGCCGCGGAACCACCTGCTGAATTGGATGAGGGGTTCGATGTTGAAGAAGGCGGTTCGGGATGAGTGCTTCCATCAAAGTCAGCAGAATAGCCTTCAGGCAGATGCTCTGAAACCACTTGAGCCCCACGAATCACCTCCGGCTGCTCGGGTGGCGGTAGGGGTGCATCCTCCATGTTGGCAGATGAAGACGATAGATAAGAGTTGAATAGCGCGGTACTAGGATCTCAGTTCCATTGAATCCCCCGGGAAGTAAATAGGCTGTTCTCTCTGGCAGCCATGCATACGATAACCTGGTAAATGCCGGTGGTTACACGTTATAGGCGTTGATGGAGAAAAAGATGGATGAGGGTCATGGAATGACTTATTGAGAGATGCGGGAGGCGGTAAGTATGGGGACCGCAACAACCCGGCCAAGCTGTTTTCCACCCGGCAGACAAGTGGAGCTTGGGGCAACTAACAGCACCTGTACCAGTACGATGTAGCCCCCTGCTTTATCAAACTCCAATCATCCTCCAATGACTATTTTAGCGGCTGCAAGGTCTATTCAATGACGTTGCGTTACACGATGGGGCTTTTCGTTTGAGCAACGAGACGAATGCAGAATTGGCCCACGTGCTCAATGTCGTCATGGTTATTTAGTGTCACTGGCAGCACGAATACGGAGCCCCCCGCACACTCCAAAGCTGACAGTTTTTGGGCGAAAGCGGCTGGCTTCTAAACTTCGGTATCCTCATCTAGTAGCTTCTATCAACCTCCTCGCATGTATCCCTCCTTACCCGACCCTATCGATGCATAAAACTCGACTATACGAGTGTTCCTTCATGAGTACAACAGGCTCTTTCGCGTTGCGCAGTGACACTCTCGAGTTATCCCCTCTGTAACCATGCTGGATATGTCGCAATATGTATGCTCGATAGCCTTACCCTCGCCCGAGTGTTCGATCGGTTTTGCCTACCGAGTTTTCGGGTTTAATAAAGGACCACAGATCAGAAAGTCCAGCATTAGGGGGGCAGTTCGGAAAATTTCAGAATCGCCCGCTTAACGGAAGTAGTACCAGTCGGAAAATCTCGACGGATCAAATCGATTTCTATCGGCCCCCACAATCCTTCCTGCACCTGTTTCGTAGCTGAAGCTTTTGTCCGTGCGGTCAGCGAAAAATAAGTGGAACTGAACCTACCAGCAAATCATCCAGCACCTAAAAAAATACCTATGGTACAAGCCCCGCAATACATTGCCGGAAAACCCTAGACTAAGTATATTCAGAATAAGTAACATGCACATCACTTAAATCGTTATCTGTTTATTGCGTTCCTAATTTGCAAGGAAAGCATCCTGGTTATGAATACTACGCATCGTCTCTAACATGCGAAGTGGAATCTACAATCAAGCTACAGCTTCGGGAATCATGCAGACTTCGGGAATATGTTGAGCATAAGATATAGTTAGATCTACAACCCCTAGGGATCTTTTTAGTTAGTGCTGTACAGTAGTCGAAGAACGATCTAGACATGTGGGAATGTACGGCACTAACTGCAATAATCCCTGAGAATTGTATTCGGAGTGATACATACCTTCGGCTTGGGATGGGCACGACTCCACCATTCGGTTATCACCAACGTACCAAAAGCCTTACTACGTACCTCAGTCTATTAGCATAGAAGGCACCGAAGAACTGTGGTTCGCAACATAGAAGAGGGCGAACGATGAATGGAGCCGATAATATATGAAATAACTAGTTACTTACGAATGACTGGGAGTCCGGACCACAAGCCTACGTGCTCTCACACGTAGGGGCAAGGGATATGCCCAGGGAAATCACATATCAACGCCGGTTTGGGATGCTAGGCACCGACTCTGACACCCTCACCGGGGGAGTCTTAAGCCTACCAAGAGCTCCAGGCCAGGGAACGACGCCGTAGCCTTGCTTAAAAGTTTCTATTCATGGACCAATCAGTAAGGAGCAGTTCGGTTACTGTAACTTCACCATGGCTTGGTGATTAACATTGTTCTACGAAGGTCGGAAATTTCGACGAACCAAATAAATCCCCCATCGACCCATAATCCATTCACCACCGATTTCATCGTTGAAAGTTTATGCCCTACGTTCACCAAACTTAAAAAGACAATTAAATTTAATTGGGTGCATCGCCAAAAAGATGGGGATGGGCCCACCATCAGAAATAAATATACATGAAGTACAAGCTTCAAAATACATTATCGGAAAAACTTAAGTATCTTTACCATCACCAGGTCATGTTGAAGTTAACCGAATTGCATCTAACTGTGCTTGATGATTCCAGCATCATCGGCCATCAAAGGTCCAAGAGACAATGGAGTAGCGAGCTCAGCGCAACCAGCACAATATTCAGGGGATCTCCACCTGGTTTACCCGCTTGTCTTTATTCATCCATTCGCTGTCTGCGGTAGTCTAGGGAGAGTCTTTTCATGAGCTACCACGATGAGTGCGCGTGCATATTTATATCTAGATTACGCTGCATTCAGAGACGTGCGCCTCCCTCCCTTTATGATCGAAGAGTCAAAGGTCCATCTCGGGTTAAGCGACGCCTTCAGGTCATATCTCCCTTGTCGCTGATCAGCGACAGATGGCATAGTCCACATCTCCAGCATAATTGCACTCCGTAGAGCTCATAGGAAGTTGGTACATTCCTAGAGCTTTCTTCCTGTTGACAAGTGACTATCATGCGCAACAGTCTTGAACCAACGAATCTCATATGGAGTTCGAGTTAGGACACAAGTTCGCGAAGGAGACGAGAATAGTTTGATCAAACTCGCCCATGCCGTTCCCGGCGAATATTAAGCCTGTTAAATACATCGGGTAGGCCATCATGTTTTAATGTACGTACTTACGAGTCACAAGAGACCACCGGGTGACGCGCCTTGGTGGTATATTATTACACTGGCAGCCTAGCAGTACTATGGCACTCACGCTACCCCGGTAGAGTAGTACTCCAACACAGACTGATCGCGACCATCCAGGGGGGTCCCTAACGAAGCCCCTCAACTGGCCTTCGGAGCCTGACTGGTATTCGAAGCCTGACGAAGGAATGTGCGGCAAGAGCAGTATGTAGGCGGTGGTGACTTGACCGTGCATGGCGAGAGACTAGAGAGCACGCGGCCTCCTCGCGTAACTCGTTTGCATGTCTTCATCAAACTCGTAATCCTCGAACCAGTAAGGCTGGGTATTGTCCTTCGTCTGTTCGCGGTCGTCACATTGCGTCGGCGCCGACGCTCCATCTTTATCGAGAGGACCGTCGTCGTACCTGGCTTCATCCCCCTCAAGAAGATCTTCGTCGAAGCAGACTTCATCCTCCTTGAGGGACTTATCGTCGAGCCGTGGTCCAGCCTCTTCGAGAGGTTCATCGCCGGGCCGGGCCTCGCCCCTCGAAGAGCTCTTCCTTGAAGCAGGCTTTATCGTCCTCCAAGGGCTGATCGTAGAAGCAAACGCATTCATCAGAAGAGGCTTCCAAGCCAGCAGAAGCTTTCATTTCCGTCTTGAGCTTCGCCTCCCTGCCCTTTCGGACACGGTGCCAGCAGTTCTTTCTTGGTCTGCTTTCTTCTGCGAATAGGCTGTTGGGAGGACCCGCCTCCCACTCCAGTGTAGCTGTGGTTAGTCCCCCGTCTTCATTTTGATCGCGTAAGGTTGGAAATGCGTGTGCTACTTAGCTGTTTGGGGTTCTGACTAGCAGTCGTTGCGGTATGTTGCGTCCTGTAGGGTGCGGTGTGACAGTAAAACAGTTTTGAGTTCCGCAGCTTTCCAGGCTTCCGTCCACGGCGGTATTGTTAGCGGACAGCCGCATTGTTCCAGCATTTGGAATCATCTCGCCATTATAACAGTGTCTCGAAATGCGACATATTGTATTAGGAGCAATGAAATGTAAAATGCGGGTCAGATTGCTGTTGTATTAGGTTACTGGTTCTGGTGAAGTTCCCTCATGTGAACTACGCTCGAGATATACGCGAGCTTCAATATTGTTCCGGTAGTTATCTTCGCCTTTGTTCGGCCGAAATAGAGGCTCCGTCTCTTCATCGGGGTGTTTTTCAGTTCATATTGGGATATAGTACATAATCACGGTGGGAGGACTGTGTCCATAACGACCTTCTTAGCATATCTTTCGTTAGGCGCTCTATCTACTCCTGCTATGCTCCCTAAGCCAGTGAAGGCTTACTTGCTATCAGAATCAAGTGGTTTGAGCTTGTTGGAAAATTGAGCCCATCCAGAATTCCTAGTAACTCCAGTTTTGCCAAATTTCATCAGAGCTGCAGATGACTCACTTGTATTGTAAGCTCGTAGCTGAATCGTCATTAGGTGTATGAAACCGCGCCCTATTGCCAAAGCATCCAGCATCGGAGTCGCTGTCCCTCTGTACCGCTGGATCTTTTGGCCGGCTATTCGCCAAGCGACTTTGAATACTATGTCCAGGAGCGCCCCAGCCGGGATGGCGTTATACCGCCCAGTAACCGCAAGGCCGTCGAACTCGGAAAACGCGAGTATAGAATCGACCGAGGTATCCCCCAGTCCGCCGGCTTGGGTCGGTGCGGTTCGTCGGGGATCACTAAGCGACTCAAGACACAGTAGGTCCCGCGGCATGCCACGTAACGCGAGCCCCGCGGCGCGCTATTCCGTCCAAGCACTGGCTAAAGGACGATGTGCTATCTAGAAGCGTGCGTACGTTGCCGCCTACTGCGAGCAGGCCAGCGACGGGCGCTGTGGCGCTCAAGCAGCCGACGGATCTGGAACCGAACGACGGGAACTGTGGCGGTCTCAATAGGAGGGAGGGTCTTCGGCAAGGGGCCAGCCTTTCGCCAACCGGGTCGAGGCGGGTCGTTAGTCGCCGCTGAGGCCGAACTCCCCTATCGTAGCCAGAGCTTCGCGCCGTTGGGGACGAGCGACTGTTTATTCGGCAGTGCGGGTTCCACTCCGAGCAGTTCTGAGACTGGCTTTGATTTCTTTCTTCCAATGGTGATTAGACTCGCCGTATACGGATACTAAATGCCGCATCTCTAGGCTCACGGGGCAGTTCTCAAGAGTCCCGGGGGTGTTCAGGGCGTGCGAAAAGTACTTTCCTATTGTGGTGGACGTTAGGGTGGCCGCATCAATAATCAGCATCGTAAAAGTATAATGCACCCCAAGAGTATCGTGAATAATTTTGGAATCAATTGCTTTGGATTCATTGTTGGGTTTGTTCCCGAATCATCGTGCGCGGTGGGATGTAGAGGTGCTAGTCTTTTATCTCATTCGTCCTGCATGCCGTTTACACACATAAGCAGGGAAAACCGGCTGGTATGCTATTACGAAAGATATCAAGAGCATAAGACGAGCTCGGACAAATGGGGTCTATAGGTCCTCAGAGTAGGAAGTGACAATAGTCGTAACCCGTCAGAATGCCAACATCATTCTACTGAGTGTACTACTAAAGATCATGCGGTTGCACGCAGGCACTGGATGCTATCGCATATCTTGACGGCTCTGACACGACAACTCAATACATAGTCTTAGGATTTCGGTACTATATGCCTGCCTACTGCAGCGTTTTTGGCATTTTCGGTAGCCAAAGGTTCGCCAAGGCTGATTGCTTTTACGCGCGGCTCTGTTTCTCCAGCGCCTCCAATTCCTTCGTGACAGCCGCCTTGGTGCCCATCTTCTTCAACTGGGTATCCTCCAACTTCTCACCCGCAGCCTGCCTCATCTCCAGGTCCTCGATAGCTCTGAGCTTCTTCTGCAAGCTGCGGAGCTTCTTCGCGTCCGAATGCTGCGCGGCAGGTGTCTCCACGATGGGGATCTGCGAGGTCTGCGCTTGGGGATCTAGTGGGGCGCCACCATCCTGCTGGGGAACATTCCGGGGTGCGTTGCTGCGGTTTCTACCGTGGTGACCACCATGCACGTTATTCCGCGAGCGGCTGCGGTGGTGGCGTTGATTATGCTGATTATGCTGACCTCGACGCTCAGGGCTTCGGCCTTCGTTTCCAGAACCATGACCTTGCTCCTGACCCGGAGGTGCCAGACCATCCTTCTTAGGCTCAGATTCCTTGGCCTTCTTGTTGTTCCGCTTCTTCTTGTTCTTTAGTGCGGCTTTCGACAGGTTCTCGTCGCCATCAGCGGCAAGGTCAGCTGGAGCCGCGCCGGGGACGGACCGTGTGCCGGACTTCAGTAACTCCGCGCCAGGCACGTGCTGACGGGGCCGTCCAAAGCCATTGGGACCCACATTAGAGGTACCGTTACTCATGACATGAGCCGCACCGCCTTCGTCTTCGCGTCTAAAATGGAGCGGCGTAGACATGCCACGAGCCCCAGGCGGGCGATACGCACCAACAGGCTTGGACGGCGTCTTGACCGTGCCTAGGTATGCGACCGCCGACGAGTGGGGGGTCGGCACTGGGTTCAGGGGATCTCCGCTGGGGAGATTCTCAGGCAAGATCGGCCTCCACGCCACACTGTACAGCTCAAGCATGTCCTCGTTATACATGATTCCTCCTCCAACATGCCACAGCTTGACACCGTTGTCCACGCGTAGGCGCGGAGACGTAGTGGCAGTCATGATGTAGCGGCTGTCCGGGCTCCACTGACACACGCTAGGGTTGCCACTCTCGATAGTACAGACCTTGCTGTAGTCTTTCTGCAGGTCGTATACATCGATCTGCCCAGCTAGATTGCCGAAACCAGCAACCAAGACGAATCGCCCGGTAGGCGAGAAAATGATCGTGTTACGGGGCGCAATAGCAAATGAATGGTTCGCCACGGCACGGTGGCTGAAGATGGTGGTCTTCGCAGGCATATACCCGTAGATAACGCCAAATTCCTTGCCATTGGGAGACCAGCTGACATCGTGGATGGGTCCTTCCTTGTCCAAAGTTACACGAGCATCGACGGACCCGTTGGAGCTAAGCAGGTAAAGAGTCGTCTCGCCGTAGTAACTCTTATTCGACTTGTCGACGTCGGTCTGTGCTAGCACAAGCAGTGAAGTCCCCAGACTGTTCCACTTTAGCTGAACCTTGTCGCCCTTGAAGAATGTCTTCTGCGAGATGGGAGTGTTGAACTGAGGGACGTTGTAGACCTTCACTGCAGCGGGTTGACCCTAGGAAGGAACACGTTAGACTCTGGTCTGTGGTTTTTACGACGTCAAGGCTCAGTTGACTCACCTTACGCTCCGGGATGAAGACGGCCACGTTATGACTCTGACCAGGGGCGATGGCGAAGTCAGCAACGCCTTCCACTCGCAACTTGTTCCAGACGGTCTTGAGGTCGTCGCTGTTGTAGAACTGGACCTCGTTGGTAACCAGACGAGCACAGAATTGCTCGTCCGAGGTGTACTGTAGGTTCCAACCGGTCTGGGACTTCTGAACAAATTGTCCGATGGGTTGCTTCTCGACGCCTTCGGGAAGGTCCTCGACCGTGCGCCAGATCTTGAAGTTCTTGGTCGCATCGCCAGCTTCATCCTTGGCTGGCCTTTCCCAGGTGCTCAGGAAGGAACCTCGAGGGGAAAAGCCAAGCTCGAATACGTTGGGGACGTTCACAGTCGTGAGGGTATGGCCAACGGAAGCATCGACTACACAGACACGTTCATTAGACGCCCAGGCGAGGTAGCGGCCACAGGGCGAGTAGACACAGCATCGCAGATTCCCTTCGGGCTTAACGAAACCGGGAAGGGGTTCATAGACAGGCTCGGCATCGAAGATACCGATGGCCTTCTGGGTTCGATAAGCAAACTGCAAAGGGCTCGCCATGACTAGTTAAAGCCACAGAAAGTCGAATTTGCAGAGAGGGGTTTGTCGGTTTATTGTTGGATTCTTCGCAGAAAAAAAGACGCCGGCGGTCTTAAGAAGCGGCGGACACGGGAGGAGCAGCGGAAGCTTCTTGGTGTTGGCGCGCGCACAATTCCGAGCCAGGTCTCGAGAGGCTTTTAAGTCGTAGATACGGGCGGCCTAATAGGAGTATCGGGCAGAAATAGGATAGGTCGTGGCGTCGGGGATAAAGAAGCCCGGACTTGGCGACTTCTATACTTCGTTTGCTCTTTGTTCTTCTTCTCCTCGGTTGGTAGCTGTAGATGGACGAGTAGTTTGGGGAATAAACTGGCTACGTATTGCTGACGGAGAGGAAAGTTGGCAGCAGTCTTTGTATCGTTGATGACGTGAGGCAAGGGTCTGAGCCTTGAGTATCCAACACAGGGACCCCAACGATTGCGAAGAATCAAAATCAATAAAAACCGAGCTGATAGAAGAATAAGGGGGGCGAGAGGAAGGGAATCCGGCAACCCGAACGGAATTTGGGAGAAGTTGACGTAGGACCGTGTTGCGGGTTGAGGGTGTTTGACGTGACGTGACCTGACCGGAGCGTACGAAAGTGGGCTAAGAAAAGAAGAGAAAATACGAAGGCTAGAATTTTTTGGAGTGCCTTGGTTGCAACGGTTTGCCCAGCGCTGTTTCAGTGCACGCACCCACCGCCACCCACCAAGACAGCCCCTTGGCCAGACCGGCAGCAGGCTTATCAAGGCTTATCTGCTACTCCACCTCGTGGGGCTGAAACCCGTCTGCTGCGTAATCTTGCGGGGGGCATATCAGCCACAGGAGAATGAATGCACTCAAGCCACGAGCAGAACATGATCTGTGCAAGGGGCGGAAGGCTTCAGCTTCAGCTATGTCCCCGGGTGCTAACTAGACAGAGCAGTAAGCGTCGAGTGCAAAATTGATCAGTGAACAGAAATTGGGGAGCTTAGTGCCCAATCATATTAATCCATATTGATATACATCAGCTTCCACCTAAGTTTGGCTGTGGTATTTGTACCAACATATGTCATTGCTACAAATAGCCACATATCACACGTTGCAACGAGAACGCACACATAGTGTTCCTCCCGTGTATCAAGCCTAAAGTGGCCTTCCTTCAGAATAAGGTTAGCGCTGTAAGGGCTTCCGCTTACTGCTGTGTCTACCTATGTAGTTAGCACCCAAGGACATACTCTGTAGATCATTCACTCTAGCGCATCATATATCACTGATTCCATATTATATCGGTGACCACATAAGCAAGCAAGGATTAAGAATACCAGCAATAGAAGGTACGGTGCCATTCGCATTCAACAGGCTAGCGACCGTCAGCCCTGAGCCCTTTCGGCGTGCGATGCCAACGCAGATGCAGAGAAGAAGACTGGAAACCCGCCAACCTATGCGATGTGTTATTGTACATATGGGCGCCCAAGTGTGAAGTGCAATGCCAACTGACAGCTCAGCCTCTATGTCATGCAATTGTATTACTGGATACATTCTGCTCCCTGCACGCTTTGCCATCGTCATGCTCCAAGATCCGTTGAAGTCTAACAGGTCCGACTAGGGTTTGCAATTACCCACCCACGGGTACCCATTCGCTACCCACGACGTAAATTACTACGACATAAAAGCGTAATACTTACTGTTACCTATAAATAATTATTATAAAGGTAACTCCGTATTACTTACGGACGTTTATTACTCACTTAAGATTGAAAATGCCATCCGTGGGTACTCGTGGGTAGCCTGGGTGGGTGGTTAGTGCACACCCTAGGTCCGACAACATCTTCTCTGGTGTTTGACACCATCCACGGCAGGTAGATCTCAGCTTGGATCGGAAGGCTCTTTCAATGGCCAGAGTTAGCCATAGGCGACCAGACGGGGAATAGCAGCTTGCCTCGCAACTTCCGAAAAGTCGCGAGACGCCTGGCAAAGTCACCTAGAGGTACTTTCTTTCAACATACTGATACATACACTATCTAACCCTCTTTTACCACACTAGACCCGGGCTTCAGGGGTGAGCTTAGCTGGCTTCGGGCAGACTTACCGCTGGCATCAGGCAGCTGGGAATGCTGAGGGGTATCGTATTCGAGAAATGGAAGGCTGCCGTTCACGTCGAGAACAACGTAACCATCCGCTTCCTGCTCTAGAAGAAGGCATCATCACAATTGTGGCCAGCTGGAACTGCGCCCATTGCGGCATCTTACTCGACTGGGTCAGGATGTAGAGAGCCATAAAGTCTCTCTTGCTAATTATTTGCTAGAAGTCGGTTGACTGCTAGTATCTATACGATAGCTGCCACCGACACGGCAACTCACATCCCGCTCTTACCGCAACATCACCATGAAGTCGGGGAAGGCGAGATAGACACTTACCTGACATGCTTATTAACAAGTCGGAGGCAACATCTGAATCTTTCCATGCAACTGCTGATCGACATGTCCTCCTTCACTACGTTAAGGGAAGTTAGTACGGGTTATGTGGTCTAGGCTATGCTGGCGTATCATAGTATATAGCATTAAGGGTTAAGATTGCCCTTTGGACGCCGAGTCTTCCGTGCTTGGGCAACCGATGACCCGTAAGGGGGGATACAATTGAGGAACAATAATACATCCGAACATGATATCAAACAATACTGGAAGGAAACAGAAAGTTTGCCTTCAGAACACAATGTCATAGGTCATAGGTCCCTTCGATGGCACCCGTTGTCCCGCCATCGTTCGGAATTCCACCACCGTAAGACTGGCGTACGCGAGCCCCCTTGACACGCCATGGACCCTGGTGACCCTGACGTCGTTGAGAGTGCGAGGAGCAAGCAGCGCAGTCAGCCCGGTGGCCAGCTGTCAGATCTAGGTGAAGGTCTAGATCTGTTAGCTGCATCATGGCTTAGCTAGCGTTGCTATTATTGGGATGCGCTGTTCGACTGTCCGGTATCGCTTTCTCTCAGATACAGCTGTTTTATGTGTATATAAGAAGGCTTCATGACCTCTCATTCTAGACAGGACCTCTTAGAAGGTCAACCAGATAATTCCTTCTTCTTCAGCCAAATATATGCTTCAGTGTGTGATGTCAGGGTCTCATACCAGCGCGTTCGATGGTCGTCTCTCGATGAGCAATGGCCGAAGTCTAGCTGAAGTTGTATGTGAAAGAGAACGAAGATTGGTCGTAGATTTCTGGCAAGCTTGGCTGAACCAAGACCGCTCTGGGACAGCGTTGGTGGATGATGAGCTAGGGGATAGGGCGGAAGGGGCAGTAGTAGCGCTTCTCACTAAGCGATCCCGTCAGTCCACCATCCACGTTCACGTCACCCCGAGCGTGTCGAGCATAAATCCGCCGGCAGCCTGCCTACTGTCTAGACGACGCGGGTGCTATCGTTCGGCACTGTCGACATTGTCGCCAGGCATGGGTATGACGCTCACTCGAGTCCTGCACTTCGCCTGGCATCCCCACGGGCTATCACTACCAGCGACGCCTGAGACCTTCGTGGCTCCATCCGCAGCTTATCGGCATCTCAGTGGCAAATCCGTGTCCAAATTTGGAAGGAACTTCGTATGATGAACCTCGCGTAAGATACCTTTAAGGAAGGGACTCCCCTAACATCATGCGAAAAGCTTCATGCATCGGTGTCATCTTTATCATTTTAAGGTCGGTATTTAAATATGTAGCGCTATTAACTTATAAAATCAATAAGTAGCATTTAAATATTAAATGAAGCTATATATTAATGTATCTTCTTTAACTCCTCCGGAGTAATACTTCTTTAAAAGGAGGGTCCCTTTTCTTTTTTTTTAAAAAAAGAAAAAAATTAAAAAAGAGAAAGAGAGAGAATTAAAGGTTAAGAAAAGTGATTAAATCATATTACGACCTCGAACGAAGTAATTGTACGATGGTCCAATAAGTCAAACACCCAGTTCACGCACCCCCCCCTTCGCGCCCCACCCCCAATTTGAGGCTATCGCTAAACCATCTATATACTTCAAAAATCAATATCCTAATAACTACTTAAGCAACCTACTTCGGGTTTTATCGTAATCGTACAACTATACAATCAGGATCATCGGTATCATAATCGCTTTCCTCCATTCCTTTATTTAAGGCTTCGTTTTACGGAATAATAAAAAAGGGTCCTTTTACGTTACTTTCCAGCCCTGCCTTCGCTTACCTAACGCTTATTAGCCGCATAATGAATTGGGACGGGGTGATTTGGTCCTGATCAGTGCATATTTGATGAGAGTGTCACGATTGAGCCCGCGGTTTAAGAGATAATAAAGGTAACGCAAACTGTATTGTATGGTGTTAAATCCGTATGTGAAGCGATGATGATTATCTCCTTTTTCTAAGGTTGCGCCCAGCGAAAAATGAACTCTTAGAAATATATGACTGGTAATGATTAATTGATCGGCAAAGCCATATACCCGGCTTTGCACCCTGTATCATTTTAACCTTTCTTTTTTGAAATAAAATCGTCCTCGATTTATCTTAAGAAATAAATGCTAACGCAATTAATTTTTAACGCTATAAGTAAAGAAATATACCTAGAACATATTAATTAATTTAGTTAGCGCTTACGCGGTTTATTTTCCATTTTCCTTAACTTAGGATTTCGTCCTTAACGTTTCGCCAGCTTATCCCGTTATTTAGCTTTTTTTTTATCCTTTTAAGCTTTGTTCTGTTTTACCTCCTTCGTAATTAAATTTTTGTATTTAAGTTAATTAGGTTAACCTTGCGGAAAATATGGTTTAGGTCGCTTTTTTACAATTTGGTATGTATCTTTTAATTATTTATACAGTATATTATACCAACCTTTTATTATTACTTAAGCTTTTTAATTACTAAAGGGTAATCGTAATTTATATTTCGGCTTAAATAGTAACTTTTTGGAAACCGGATAGGATTAAGTAGTTTGCGGAATAAGGGGAAAAGGTATAAATGCTTTAAAGGTTTATCCTGGTTGATTAATAGGTATATAAGGTTAAGGGGTAAAAAATTCGATAGCTAATATCTTAGTTAACGGGTTATTAATTTTTTTGGTCGGTTGCTTAGTCGGTCGTAATCGTTTACCTTCCATAAAACGAGGTAACTGATCGGACTCCGGATTATCGGCCTTTTCTGGATCGTCGACTTCCTTTTCTGATAATAAAAATAGGAATTTTCCAGGCCATAATTCCATAGGTTTTTTAATGTTATTATTATTTAATTTTAAACCCAGGTACCCTTTAATTATATTAATTATCTTGAACTTTATAATGGTTTCGCCTTATTTAGTTAATTCGTTTAAGTTATTATCTTCTTATTTTAAAGGGTTACGCGTAATAATATAAAATATATAGATTATTTATAAACCGCAAATATAACATCTAACCTGGGTAAGTATCCTTACGATCGTTATACGGGCAGGAGGATTGTTAAATTTTAACTTTATTTAGGCCTTTCGGTATAATTATAATAGTAACTAAGTACGGTTAACCGTAAAGTAGGTATTAAATACCAACATTCGACGCTTTAATCGGACATATAATATACCAA
The DNA here is from genome assembly GCA_004154915.1 of Monosporascus ibericus. Lineage (NCBI taxonomy): Eukaryota > Fungi > Ascomycota > Sordariomycetes > Xylariales > Monosporascus > Monosporascus ibericus. The sequence continues at coordinate 91,861 of QJNU01000206.1, forward strand.
CCTAGTAACCTTTAAATCCTTTATTAGTTTAAAATCTGATATAGGCAATAAACCAGATATATTCTGGGTTTATAGTTTTGATTAGCTCCGTAATCTTGTTAAGGATATATCGGGCTTGGCCGTTAAAAATTATTTTACCGGCTTTAGTAATAACGGCCAAGATATTTTAAGGTATATCTTGGGCGATTAATTATATAAGGGTAGTAATATGTTAAGAACGTAGGTAGGTATAATTTATCAAGATTATAAGTGTTTGCCATAAAGGAGCTGCCATAAAATTATGCCATTTTTTATTGGTTTAATAAGGGGATGGGGTAATATTTTTTTATAAACGTTTACCGTTTTGATTAAACGGATAGATAGGGATAACTTGATTAAAACGGACTTTTGGGGTAGCTTGTTAAATAAGATAAGGAGTGAAATTATTATTGTATATCTTGCGGAGTAGCTGCATTATGTCATCTTTTTCCTATATTGGTATGTTGGCGATCTGGGCGAGTTCTCCGGAATCCGACGTATTTAGCTTTTTGGAGTTCCTATTTTTATTTTAGCTGGTACGTTTCTTGGATGATAACATAGTGATTATAGATGGATTGATTAGGGTATTAGGGTACGAGAATAATAATAGTTTATAACTTAGGGACTTAAACGATAATTAAGGATATGCGTGATGTATAAGTATATGTATATATATCTGAATATGTAAGTATGTAGGTATTAGGATATTGAGGTCGAAATTATATAAATGTAGGAAATCGTTAAGAATTGACAGTAACTTGTATGTAAAACTAATCAAGTGTAACGGGGTTAATGTACTGATTTTCTGATTAAAAAAAATGTGCGCCGAGGAAATGCTAGAAAATTCCGTCTGATGTTGTATGGGAAGATGTTGTTGCCGTTACGTGCTTTGATTAATTATTTGCACCTATACTTCTTTTTCTTCCCATCACCATACCAACTTCTCCCTCCCGACTATATCTTCCAAATAACATAAGACTTTAATACATATTCATCTATTCCCATAGTACTTGATTAATATTATTATGAGTTCCCGTTAATCGTTAGATCCTTGCAGCACCTTAGGTTCTCGTAGGAATGCAAATCCTAGCGAATTAATTAATCCAATAAAGAAGTCGTTTATTGGAAAGTTACCCGGTTTAGGTAATAGGTAATCTGGTGATGTTTAACCTGCTCCTTTCCGTATTAATCGGAATCTCCGTAATCTCGATGAGATCTCCGCTGTTTATTATGCAAATTTGATGGTTTCGAATTCGTTACTGTTTTCCAAACTTTTAACCAGACGTGTCGATGAGGCTTTAGCTATTAATCGGGTTATTAAGCCTTTATATAACCTTAATGATATTTGCAAGCCTTAAAATCCTATATATTGCCAGGCGCCTATTTATAACTTGGCTTTTGCCTTCCAGTATAGGTACCGTAATGCTACGGTTTCTCAGGATTATTTATCTCCTGAAACTTTTGTTATAAATAATCCATTGCTGAAAATACCGTATTTATTGCTATCGAATATTATGTTATTAATCGAATTATTAATTCCGGGGCCGAATTTATTTATGGATATTATTGATTAATAATTAATTAGTTATAGGTTAATATTTTTGGTTCCTTATATACCTGTTAATTTTCAACCTTATATTATAATTTCGTTTTTAATTTCGTTAATTCCAGCAGGACCTTGGATTATTAATTGGTTATCCGGCTTATTTTTTAATTTAGGTTTATTTTAATTTTCCGAAATTAAGCTTGATAATAAGGACGTAATAGTTAAGTTCTGGAATGATTATAACCGTATCGAACGTATAATAATAAAATATTTCGAGGTACGTATTATCTTTATTTGGTACCTGTTTTAAGAAAATGGTACTAATTAAATATAGATGTTTGAAGCTATGTTAATTAGCATTATCGGTAGTCCTGCTAAAGGTCGGTACCATAAATGGCGAATTGTCGGGGAGAACTTTTAGGCTGTAACGGGTGCTTAGTTTAATATTATTATTATGTTGGTTAATTAGGGAAGAAAGTTTCCATTATATTCTATATACGTCGAAATCATTCGGGGTGGATCTGTAGGCTTGTTTATAAATTTGTTATTTAAAAATCCTCGGTATATTATTAGTTTATTTATTTAAGTATTTGGAATACTTAACCTAATTTTATGTAAATTATACGAACGACGATATAAAGGTTTTAAGTAACCGGATTAATATGGTATGTTTTTATTCTTTAGGTGCTAATTAATTCCTAAATTCTATAAAAGGTTTTATAATAATTATATCGGGTTTGTTAAAGGTTATAAGTATATATTCCGGGATAATCGGTTCGATTATTTAAAGGTTAAATATTTGCGATCTTTTTAGGTTAAGGAAGATATCCGTTTAAAGGTTTATTTAATTATTAAGGTATTCGATAAAGGCCGCCTTCGTTTAATGGTTAAAGGATATGTTTTTAATTTTCGGTATTTAATAAAAACCCGGGTTTTCAAATTTAAAGGTATTAATTAATTATAAAAAAATATGGGCGTTATATAAGATAGTTATAAGCAAGGTAATAAAAAACCGAAAGGAAACTTTTTATTTTTAATTTTTTTCAATTAATTACGTTAATCTTTTCCGTTCGTTTAATCGATTTATTTCGGGTATCTTATTATCGTTTATAATTACGTAACCTTTTAACCGATTATTAAGTATTTAAACCTTAATATTAATTTTTATAAGCTTTAAAGTTCTGGGCTACCAGTTTTTAAATAGCTCGATTTCCGTAATATTTAAAATATCTGATATAACATCTTCTGGTTAATCGGGTAATAGCCTCGTTTAATCGTTTTTATATAAATTTATCGGTTCTTAATATCCTTTCTTATCCTTTATAAATTGTTTTAATTTATTAATAAAAAAGATCCCTTATAACTTCGTTCTATTAATTTCCTTTAAATAATAAATACCTCGATTACTGGTCTTACTAATCAGGTACGGTTTAATCCAACGGTACTTTAATTTCATATCTTTAAATATATTAATATATCTTAGTATATTATATAAAAATACCAGGTTATTTATTTATAAAAATCTATCTTTTATCTTATTTCTGTCTTTTTCATCTACAAATCTAACAACCTTACGTTTCTGGTCATTAATTATTTTAATAACCTTGGTTATATCCTCGGCCTTTTTTTCTAACAATCGAATTCTTTATGTAATTAAGTTTTTCCTTAAAATATTAAGATCTTAATTTATAATGCGCCAAATCGGTAACATTATTTCGATCGGTAGGATTTCTTTTTAACCGTATAATAATTCGTAAAGATTAAAACCATAGCTCTTAACAATTATGTTATCGGCGAAGATCATTTTCGGCAAGAACTTAACCCATCCTTTACCAATATTATTCGTCGCTTTTATTAAACCTTTAACGATCGGGATATATCCTTTTTCGATTAAACCTTATCGCCAGGTAACATACGCAATTCCAACCTTCCTTTAAATTCCAAAAATATTACAAGTTTTAATAACTTCGCCCTTATTTTTAAAGCCTCCGTTTATCTTAATCTTAATCGGAATGCCATATCGATAAAAAATATGCTCGTTTAAAAATTTTTTAATCGCAGCTAATATAACTAAACGTAAAGCCTTAACTTTTAGATAACCGGATAACTCGTATCTAACCTTGATAATAACTTTATAACTATTATTACTAGGCATAAATTACATATCGATTACTTAAATAACAATTATGTTAATAGGCTAAAAAAAGCCGTAACTTTTTTCGAAACGCTAATTAACAGCTTTCTGGCATTTCGGATACGCAAATACCGCTTCTCGAATTTATCCATACATTCCACGCTAATAATAGGAAGCTACTATATACCGATAAGTCGAATCTCGTCCTTTATAGCCGCAATCCTTATAACATTACCTAATTACCGCATATTACTTTTGCTAATTATCAACCACCTTACGGGTACCGTATTACTTATCTACCTTACGCCAAAAAATCCCGTCCTAAATAAAATAATTTAAAGCTTCGGTTTTAAAAACCGTTCTTTTTTTCCTTAAAACGTTTCGTAATCGATTAAGAAAATCTAATATCGTCAAAAATCTTACATACTTTTATAACTCTTTAAACCAATTTCCAATAAAAGGTCCTTACTTTTAACCCGTCGTAATAAATATCGTAGCTATACCAGTCAAAATAAGATTAAACCGAATAACGTTTAGCTAAATATTAATAAAATCATCAACTTCTCCCTCCCATTAATCGTCCAACGCGTTAAAAACTCCAGGTAGCTTTTTCGATAATCCGTCGGCGGCTATATTCTTTTTGCCAAAAATATACTTAATCTCGAAATCAAACATTTTTATCCATATAACCTAACGGGTAAAAAACGCTTTAGGTAAGGAACTTATTAAGTTATTTATCTGGACAACCAATACCTTAATATCGGTTTTTAACATAAATCGGACTTTATAAATATGGTTTTGGAATTTCCTTAAAATCTTAAGAACGGTTCGACATTCCAACTTACCAACGTCATAATTTAATTCAGCGTTTTTCTAAGTACCACTTTCGAAACGCGCAGGATGTTCGATTTTATTAATTATTTATCCGAAAATGCCTTTAAAGCCTTATTTGCTCGCGTTTATCCTTACAATAATTTTTCCTGCTATAAGGCTATAATCTAAGGTAATCAAGGTTAGGACTATCATAATTACTTTCTTAACGCTTTTTATAACTTTATCCTAATCAGAACCCTAAACGAAAAGTTAATTCCTCCGGAATAATTTTATAAAAGGTTCGACCTTTATAACAAAATACGTAATAAAAATCCGATAATAAACCATAATACTTAAAAAAGCTTTAACCTCCAAAACGTTTTTATAAGGCTAAATTTCCAGGATCTTTTTTACCTTAACTATATCTAAGCGGCAACCATTTGTTTTATAAAGAAATCCGACTATAATTATAGTCTTCTGGTATTATTAAAACTTTTTCATATTAATCGAAATATTAACAAATTTATAATTAAGTAAGGTTTTGTTAATATTAACGATATGCTCATAAACAAATCGCCGAATCCCTGGAAAAATCTTTTTATTATCGTATCTTATCCTTAGGCCTTTAATTCCAACGTCGTCGACAAATAAGCGAACTATATTAGGCATTAAATCGTCCAAAATCCTTCCGACCATACGACAAAAGTAAGCCATAAAGTTGGTAAACTTTATAAGCATACTAATATACTTAAGTAATCCTAAAAGTATTACGAAAATGGTTAAATTTTTGTTAACCGGGGCCAATATAACCTAATCGTAACCTAAAAAAAAATCTATTAAAATAATTAAGGAACATATAACAAAGTCCGCGAAAAATTCGTTGTAATTTTTTGGCATAAAGGCGTTTCGCAAGGTAATAACGTTTAACTTTATCGTAAAGTTAATTAATTACAATTTACCATCCTTTTTTTGCATAAAAAACTAAACGTTTTTATACGTAACATAAAACTATTCAAATATTCCTTTTTATATTCGTATTCGCAATACCTTAATTAATTTGTTTTTAAGGTTAACCGGCATAGTTATACCCTTAATTTGCTACGCCTTATAAGGGATTATTCGGATCTCATAATCTGGTACGATACTAGATTTAATCTTGCCATATTCCTGCCAATCCCAGATTAAAGCAACCTTTTTACGGAATAACATTTTTTTAAAAAAGGTTTTTTCCATACGGGTAAACTTATCGCCTAATTAATTAAAAATAGCGTCGGCCTTTTTTTTTGTAAATCGGATCCTTCGCGGTATAGTAATAAATCTAGGGAATAAGGTAGTTAACGGAATACCAGGTTTGTCGGGTTTCTTTTCGTTTTAATTAATAATTCGCTAAACCTTTTTAAACTTTTTAACCTTCCAGTCTAGGTTTTTAAAAAATATTGATCTATCGGGTAGTACATTATTAACAGGAATTACCTTTTTTTATTTCGGCTTGTATATCGTATTAATTTATATGGTACGGTTTTTATTAACTTTTTCTCGCATTTTTTCCTATAAAATTCCGTACAGGGCATATGCAAGTTCTTTATCGTTAAACTATCCTAATACCGTATCTCCAAGCTCCAGCTTATCTCTTATAGCTTTTTAAATAATTATCGGATCCTAATTAATACAGGTATTATTAATCGAAAAGATATACGGGCCCGTAACGTATTTATTTATTTCTTTATTTATAAGCCTATTTTCGCTAATAAAGCAGCTTATAAGTTTACCGGCTCCTTTTTTTCTGGCTTTTTTTTAATGCGGATATTACGAGTAACCTTTTCAGTTAAAACTAACGGGATAATAATCTTTATCGGACCAAACTCCAAAGTTTCTTCCATTACTTCCGGGTCCATATTAAATATTATTTTCGATTTGGCCATAAAGTTAAGTTTAAATATTAACGGTTATGTAACAAAATGATCGTTAACGACAAACATAAAGATAATAATTAATCGGCTAGCTAGCTAAATAAATGCTTCAATAATACCTTCGAATAAAATCCTTTTTTGCAAATTAAAACTTATAAATAATATTCGTATTTATCGCATTATTAATTCATATCGTTTAACATATAAGGCGATAATAACGTTCGATTTGGCTTTTATATCGATAACTTTATTAATTAGGTTTTCGCCGCCTTTATGGCTTACCCTAACTACAAGTTTAAATAACGGAATAATATATTTAACCGGGTTATATTGTTATACCGATAAAACCTTTGCCTTTTATTAAGTCTTTGGCTTATACCCGATATCCATGGTTAAAATCCTGGGGATTCTTTTCGTTTTTGGAAATTCGGATTTTTTTACTTTAACTTCGATCATCTTAATCGTTTTTTTGCTTTTACGACTAAATGCCTCCAAAATCTTAATAACCATAAAATTCTTGAAAGCCTCGCCGAAATCTGGATAAATTTTTATTAATTTAAACCAGGTAATTTCGAACTTTTTTTTAACGTTTTTACGGATTTTTTTTTCCTAAAACTTAATAATATATTCGTCGATTAATCTTCCATAATTAAAAGTATTATCGATTTGGATAGTACTATCTGCCTGCGTAATAATTAATATTTAAATCGTATTATTTATTTAAACTACGTTATTTACTTAAACGGTTAGTTCGATATTATAAAATAAAGGTCCATCGTATATCAGGTTATTATTATCGGTTTTATTCCTTTTCGTACCGTCATTAAATTCTTTTTTTCCTTCCTTAACGCGCTTAGCCATTATAACGCTGGTAAACACGGCAAGCTGATTAAAGTCGTCGACCTCCAGGGTATAAATTTCCTTTAAATGTCGGGTACCTTTGCTTTCGACAGGGTTACTCCATAACTAATTACGTAAAGGTACCTTTTTATAAAACGGCTTTCCGTTTTTTCTGACAAAATGGGTTATATTAATCTTAATTATATGGTTTTAATTAATGGCAGAATTTTATCGGGACGGCTTTAGAATTTATATAGGCTTTAAAAAATTAATAAAAGTAATTAAGGTATTATCTGAATTAGTTTTAAGCGATTCCCTACCTTTATAAATGTCGTCTCGCCGATCAAAATATCGCATCTTTTTTTTAAAGCGATTAGGAAAGCCCGGTAAGTTATGGATCTATTTTAAGATTTTTTTCCAGATCGGAATCTGCTGGTTAATAATTTGGCTTTTAAGGACCTGGGGAAACTATATTATACCTAACGTAGCTCGATCGTTAAATATTCCTAGGTAAATCGTATATCCGTTATCGTTAAATAAAATTAATCCCGTACTTTCCATATTCCCAAATAAACGGCATTTATTTATATTATGTCCAGGTTTTAAATAAAACCAATAAGTACCATAATTAAAACCGCCATATCGTTCTCCTCGATTTGGGTAACTACCTCGATAACCTTTACGACCTTAATAACCACCTCGGTTACGGTAAGAACCTAATCAATTAAAATTATCCGGTTAAAAGCTTATTATATTAATCGAAGGGTTAATATTATAACTACAAATCCAAAGTACCTTTTATCCTGGCGAAGCGTAATACTGTAAATTTCAAATAACTTTTCGATTACGTATTTCCTCCTTAAAAACTTTTAGGTTTTAAATTTATCGAACTTGGGCAATCTTTAAGTTTTATAATGCATTCGTAATTTCGGATACCTGATTAATCCTGTTCGCTGGTGTTTATTGCGGTCGAAGGCTTTTTTATTATTGCTATTTAAATTATTAAGTTAAATAAAGCCGGTTATTATCCTTATAGTTAATATCAAAACGGACGTTTCCTTATTATCGGCTACGGCCTTTATATTTAAATAATCTAACCTTATTAAAAGCCCAGTTTCTGATTAATATCAACGTATTATCGTAATTTATCGTATACAAATCTTCGAACTTTATAAAAGAATTATTAAGAACTTTTTCGAAATAACCGGCAGATAATCCTTTTAATAGGCTTTCCGTATACTCGTCTTTACTAGCTATCTTTTTTTTCAGCTTAAATTCTTCCAGGATATTTTTTACCTTAACAGCATGTTTTAAATAATATTCATAAACTTAATTAAGTCCATTACGTTAAGCTTATTTCGTTAAAGTCCTTAATCGGTTTTTGGTAATCCGGATTTACTTTAAGTCTTATAATTTAAAAATCTTTAAAATAACCTTAATAACGTTATCTTATTTGGTAAGTCCCTTAATAACAACCTTAACTCGGTCCTTTATAATATTATTATCCGTTTAAAAAAATAACTTAACGATTATTTTAAACTTTGTCAGCTTATATTTCTTAAATAATTTGCTAACCCCTTTAAGCCAATCGGTAATTCCAGTTCCAGAAAAGCGAAAATCCGGAAAGGTAAATAAGTCCGGAAAAACCATTAAAAACGAAAGCCGGTTTATAAAGTCCACTAAGAAGCCGTATTTTTGTTAATTAGTCTATCCAAAGGGTATAACGTTTAGTATCGGTACCGCAAGTCCTATAAATAATTTTGAAAATTCGTAAGATTATATAATCTTTTATCCTTACGGGGTTTTGATCGTAATTTTAAGAATTGCTTAAAAATTCGAATCCCGTACAGGTTTTAAGGATCCAATTAAACTACTTAAGGGCTTTTCCTTATTAACTTTACTTTCGTAAGGGTTTTTTATCGATCGGTACTAAACAATAATATTTAAAGCAGGATTTTGGTCTTTCTTTAAAATAAGGAACTTCGGTATAAATAAAAGGCCTTATTATCGTTCAACTTAAGTAGCAATCTTAAAAAGCTTTAACGGGCTTTTAGCAAACCTGCTAAAACCTATTTTAAATTAATTAAATTTACTAATCCTAAAATTATTCGGGTTTTAAGGCGCCGGGTTAATAGGAATATATTTAGGCATAAGATAAATAATTATTCGTAATATTTATTTTGGATATACTCTTCCTTTTTTTTGTAACAAAAAGATAAGCAGCCTTTTCCTTTTATTATTTATCGTAACGGTCTTATCTTAATCAACGTATCGTTTTTAACCTATATTAAATTAAGCCTTTTCCAGCTTACTTATTAATACCTCCATTACTAACCTAAATATTTTAACATTAAAGCTAACCAAAAGCAGCAGGTCCCAAATAATACCTTTTAACAGTAATTAAACAAGATATTATCCGATTAACGCCAGCAAGGTCCAAAATATGTTATCTGTTATCTCTTTCTTAACTTTCGCATTATATTAAGGGATATTAATCCCTTTTCGTACTTCTCCTTTCGTCCGTAATATTAATAACTCCATAACCCTAGTCCTTTTCTTACCTAAATTCGTAACTTGCTCCATATCGTTAATCTTATCGTCGGTCCCACTATCTAATTAATCAAAATCCGAATAACCACGTTGCCAGTAACGTAATCATAACTTTAATAGCCCTAATTTAAAATATTTCGTAATTTCAATCTTACCACGTTAGCATTTGCATAACATAATTTATCTTCTAAATTACGTAATCGGTTTAAAACTTAAGTAATCAATCCATGTTCCGAAACCGGTTACTTTCCGCGTTTATGTTCCTCTATCGTTTTCCGAATAAAGCCGTATCTTAAAATAAGGCATCGTAATCTTAGCTTAGCAACTTTTTCATTAATCGTAAAGAAAATCGCGGCGTTATCGTAAGACCTTATCTTTTTTTCAGTCGTCGAGTTCGCGCATCGTTATCAAATCGTTATGTTCGTAGTCGTAACCGTAATCATAATTAAGGTCGCGTTCTAATTAAAACCTTATCCCTTCCGTTTAATAATCGGAAATCGCAAGTTACCTCGGCAGCTAACTAAAGCCAATTTCCTTGCATTAACAGCCAAATAAATTAGGACGGAATGATTTAATCTTAATCAGTGCATATTTGATAAGAATATTACGATTAAGCCCGCGGTTCAAAAGATAATAAAGGTAACGCAAACTGTATTATATGGTATTAAATCCGTATATAAAACGATAATAATTGTCTCCTCTTTCTGGGATTGCGCCCAGCGAAAAATGAACTCCTAGAAATACATAACTGGTAATGACTAATTGATCGGCAAAGCCATGTACCCGGCTCTGCACCCTGCACCATTTCAATAAACTCTTAATTAAAATCAATTTCGACCTTCCTTTATTTTTTCGGGCGTACAATTTCAAAGGCTAAAGTTAATTAATTATTACGATTTTCGAAGGCGGTTAATTCGCTATTAAAAACGTCAAGTACTTTACGCATCTTGCGGAACAGCAGCCGGGCGGTAAATTTCCCGAAAGCTGGGTCGACCTTAATTAAGGTTATTTTTAAGTCCTTTAAATCTTTTAAAATTTTAAGTATATTAAAACTTATTAAAACGACTAATTTAAAAAAATCAAGGGGTTATAAAATAACAGACAACTTTATATCCGGTTTATCTCCCGGCCTTTCGCTTTTTTTTACATATAAGTTCTTCAAAACCTTATTCCGATTAATAAGCCATATACCTAAAACCTTAAAACTTATTATGATATATCGTAAAACGTTCATAACCTTATCCCAGGCCTTGGCGAACGCCCATAAGAAATCTATCTTATCTATTACCTCCGAAGCCCTCCCATAATAACGCTCCCGGAACCAATAACGGTACCTACGTTTTAAAACGAAAAAAACACCCATATTAAGCGGTTACCATACGTACGATAAATATAAAAGTAAAAAAACGATATAAATCTTGTTAATCAGGTAGGTCCACATAAATTTTTTAATTATATGGCTATTATGACCGTCGATAATAAAAAAATTTTATTTCCGGAGGTTAGCAAGTTTCGTATAAAAGATAAATACCTTTCGTAATCATTTTAACCTAATATCGGTATTAATCCAGCCATTTAAAAATATAATAAAGTATTAGTTTTTATATAGTTAATCCTCCGTATCGAAAAACCATTATTATTATACGTTAACGCTATTAAATATAATTAACGAAAAAAAAGCGCGCCCGTTTACGTTAATATAGGTTATAACGGATATTTAAATACGTTTAAAAATATCTTTTAAAAAAATAAACTTTTTAAAAGCTTTACCAAAAACGAAAGAGTTTTTTTCCATACCTTCCATTATCCCGAATTTATCGGCGTTATATTTATTCCGGAAATATATCCTCCGTATTTCCGGAAAGGCTAATCTATCGAATAATACGTTATAAGTAACCTCCGTAATCCCGTTTAAGCGCCGATAATTAATAACCCGGCCTTTAAAAGTTTTGATTTCGTAATGGCGTTAAAGAAATCGTGTTACTTATTTCCTTCCTAGGCGTTCGTAACTACCAGATTTAATAAGGAGGCGTTATGCGTACGTACGAAATCGAGCATAAGAAAAAACGTACCCAAGCTGGCCCTGGATAACGATCTATTTAACTAACCTGTCTTTAAGTACTTTAAATACTTTCAGGCGACTTTCGTTATACTCCTCCCGGGTCTGTATGCCCTTAATTCTGCGCCGAAGATAAGTACGTTCGACTTGGTATAGCTTGGAAGCCGCTCGGATGGACCTTCCATTTGCGACGTCATCAATCGCCTTAGCAACACGCAATTGAGCAGCGAGACCCATATCATTAGAATCGCCTGAATCTGAGGATTAAAAAGGTATGTTTCGTTTCCTAAGGAGACGTTGTTTGATGGATATATGTATTATTGAAGATGGGGTCAGTGCTTAGGGTGTCTCGAATATTCGGTGGGGCGCGAAGGGGGTGGTGCGTGAACTGGGTGTTTGACTTAACTGCCATTTTCAGCATAGTATAATGGTGTCCGTTCGTTATTATCCTTCGGCTCCTTATTAACGCCCTGCTCGATAAGGTACTTGACGACGGGCTCTTGGCCCTTTTGGGCGGCATAGTGTAATGGCGTTCCGCCATTATCATCTTTCGCCTCCTTATCGGCGCCCTGCTTAATAAGGTTCTTAACGACGGGCTCGTGGCCTTTTGAGACAGCAACATATAGCGGCGTCCAGCTGGCCGTATTCCTTGCCTCCTTCTCGGCGCCCTGCTCGATAAGGTACTTAAGGATGGGCTCGTGGCCTTTTGAGGCAGCAATGTGCAGCGGCGTGCAACTGTGCCTGTCCTTCGCCTCCTTATCCGCCCTCTTCGCGATAAGCACCCTAACGACCTCTTCACATTCCATGGCAGTATCAGCTTCCGCTATCGCTGCTAGATGCAAGGCAGTCCTACCATTATGGTCGCGCAATTTTATGTTCGCATCTTTCAGAAGCTTAACCGGGGCTTTACGTCATTTATATACAGCCCAAAGCAGCGGAGTACGTCCTAAGCTATCCACAGCGTCTATATCCACTCCCGCTTCAATTAACGATTGGATTACGTCGCTACTACTATGGATTACTACATTATGCAACGGCGTTCTTCCATCTACGTCTCGCATGTTAATCTCCGCGCCATTCCGTAGGAGGCTTCGTACGGTCGGAGCGTTATTGTGCCGGCAAGCGTAGTGCAGTGGCGTCCGTCCACGAATGTCTCGTGCGTTGATATCAGCTCGATATGCTAGAAGCTTATCAAGAGCGTCCGGAGAGGGTTTAGCAGCCGCATAGTGGAGCGGTGTCCAGTCGAGGATGTCTTTCTCGTTCGACTCGGCACTGTTTGCTTCTGTCCATTTACTGATTTCCCACGACCCGCCGTTATGAGCCATCCGGTGCATGGGCGTAAACTTGAGCATCATGTCTTCATCTTTCAGAGGTTTGGGATTTTTGACGAGGCAACATTCCCAAGAACGACTCTGCGTCTCATATAAGCCCATAAGGGCTGCCAAGATATCAATACCAACATCTTGTAGCTCTTTCTCAAGTTTCTCCTTAAGCCGCTTCAGCTCTGGAATATCTTTCCCAAACTGTTGGGCTTCCCTTAACTTGATAGCGTTGGTGACGGCCCTCCGATATTCCATCGATATGGCGGTTGCCTTAGTTGTAATGTCGCCTTGTCCTGGGAACGTCTTCGCCGTCCGAAAGAGCCACCAGTACGCATCGGTGGCCTCCTTCCAATGCTCCTGCTGTTCATATGGCGTGGCATGTTTTCGCGCCCACTCGATGATGGCATGAGCCCGCGGTAGCTTCTTCCCCGTGCTTAGCGGCGGGATAATGCACAGGTAAACATCTTCCAGAGTTCCAAGACCGGTACTTTTGATGTTTTCGGCCATTTGGGAGAGCCGGGCATTGTGCAGTGTAAAGGATTGCCACGTCGGATGACTGGACGCCCCATCCGGCTTTGTGGGCTGTATGTCGGCTCCGTCGGAGATTGGGGAGTCCATCGTCTTCGTTGTAGCCCACATGAAAGCGGAGAACATGTGCTGGGCGTATAAAGTTTTCAAAGGGATGTATGATTCGACCGCCAAGGGGCCAGCTTGGCAGGGGGCATGTTCGCATGGGTATTCTGGAGACTTCCGCTTGTACTGAGATATGTCAATGTTCGTGGAAGGATCAGACTTGACTTCGGGTGTAAATCCGACAACTCGATGGGACTCCACCTCGATGATGCTGCTGTCGCTTTTCGATTTAGCTTCAAGCTCGATGACTTTAGCAGCACCATCAGGCATCCACCACTGGAGATCTCGCTGCAGCGCCGCGGTGTGCGAGCCCAGAAGTCGGAGGCTAGGCTTTGCCGGCGTTCCTTTAGCCCGCAGCCAGGCATCGCCTTTGGACCGCAAGGGTTTCGTGCCCAGAGTCCCAGTTTTGCCTGTCTGTTGTTTCTCACTTCCATTCGCCTCTCTCTTGTCCTCGAATTGTTGCCCGTTCTCTAGTTTCTCCACGGAGTATAGCCACAGCGATAATGCAGCTTCAATCTCGTCGGAGTAGGTTTTCCAGCTCCCGTTTTGGCCTCGTTCGACACGAAAGGCGATTGACTCACGGTCCGACCCTTCGGAAGACTTGAGAGTCGAGAGAGACCGGGAGAAAGTACCCTTCAAAGCCGTACCCAAGGTGGAGTCCATTGTCACCTCGATTGCGCGGGCTACGGCGATGGCCTCTGCGGATGCGGGTCCATGCCAGTCGGTCAGCTCACCAAGGTCTCTCCTTATCCTCATCACTCTGTGGGCGGTCGATCGCGCGTTAGGCTCTTCCGGCTGGCTCAACGGCGTTGGATGCACTCCATTCTCAGTTCCTTGCACTGCTTCCCTCGATTCATGAGTATCTGTTCCAGACGTCTGGGATGGTTTTAGTTTCTAGCATTTCTCTGGGTGGTCAACCGCGGCGAGTCTCCAGTCCCAATCGTTGCAATCATTGCCCGCCAAAGAGTTGGGATCGTTGTCTGCCGAAGGGCTGCGATTATTGCCCGTCCGGGACACCGCCCAAGGCGTGCGATATTTGTGCCACTTCCGGTAATCTTCAAGGGGATGCAGCCAAGGGGCATATGTGGGCTTCCCAAGGGTCATCGCTAACCAATCTAGCTCATGACCGGAAACAAGAGGTAGGGCCCTTGGATTTACTGCGAGATTGCGGCGGACCCATGCTCTGAGAACGGTCATCAGGACAAGTCGCGCCAAGTTGGGCAACCGAGGCTGGCCAGTGCATCCCGCGTAGACCGGTGAACTGCACGATGAAGCCGCAGATGCTGACCATGGTGGCAGTGACGGTTACAAATTCTTGACCTAAGTCTTCTTCACCTGGGTCTTCTTGACCTGGGTCTTCTCGATCTGAATCTTCTCGACGCGGATCTTCTTGGTCCGAATCCTTTTCACCCCGGCCTTTTAGTCTTTGAGATGTCGTAACTAGGGTCCGTGCGTTGGTTGGGAAAATTGCGAATGACTTAAAAGCCTGGTCATTGACGGTTCCAGATCTCTGTAGCCAGATAACTCGAGCCTCCCTGCCGGCCACTGGACGGTATCTCGTTTCCGACGTGCTATTCTCGACAACATAGGAACATGCCAGCATGCCAGCTACCAAGAGTAGGGTGCCAGCGGCTGTACACGGAAACGAATATTCGGCGACGGGATTCCCCTCCTTGAGGAACATGAGTGTGGGATAGTAGGTGGCGAAGCCACAGTAAACAAGAACGCCGAGCTGAAGGACAATACCGAATGCGGCAATGACATAGTGCTCTCCCCTGCCTACTTGGTTGTGAACATTGAGCGTGAGATTAGGTGTATGGGCCGTCGTATTTCGAATGACGGCGATCGGAAGACGGCTTTCATCAGGGTTTTCGGAATTGGAGTCGTCACGAACTTCCTGCGTATGGGGACGTGATAAACCTTTCTCTGGGTCCTGTTCTTGCTGAACGCGGTCGCCGGAGTTGTTGCCTTGAACGGTAGGTTCGTCCTGGACTTCCCGTTTACCGGAACACTTCTCAGTTTCCGAGGGATCTCCGCGTTGTTGAGGGCCGAAGATGTGCTCTTGAATGGTGGCGGGATCTGGGAAGGAAGGTAAGACCATAGCAATAAAGGTGGATGGCGCACTCACTGTATTCTTCCAGGTGCTCTTTCCAGGCATCCGACTCGTCATCCGATTTAGCGTTCGATTCCTTGTCCAGCTTCATTGCTAGTACATCTTGACTGATCTTCGGGTTAGTCCTCTGACCGTCAACCAAACTACTCCCTACTCTACTCGTCGTAGTAGGCTGAGATGGAGTCGTTGTCTTGCTCCCCAGCTCTCTATTCTTGCTAATACCCTTCGGCAATAGGATAACGAGTTCCCGAATCGGCCCTTCGCCCATGACTCTGACGATCTCCTGGCCGTTCCAGAGCTCGCATACCTCATTCGAGGTGGAGGACATCAGCTCAGAGTCAGCGACGGCGCGGTTCTCCCTTGCTCTTCCGATGATGGCCTTGAGTCATGACGGACCGCCGACTCTTATGGCGCCTACCATGGCGGTGATTACGCCCATCGGGGCCATTACCAGGATGATGTTATCGGCCCAGCCCATAGACTGGCTCATGAACTGCGTGGTGACCCTTTCTCCGAAGAGGGCCAGCAGCCTGGGGTAAATGCGGGGTCAGTATACGGACCATGCCGGACAGGCTGAGACACGTACGGGGCCAGGTCGGAGAACAAGTTGTTGGAGAAATCATCTCCAGCATTTGCTGCGACGCAAGTAGCGAAGCAGGCTCCGATGAGGAGCTGAAGTGGCTCGACGGCCAGCATGTCGAGATAAGAATCCTAGAGGCCGTAATCAATTGCCTTCTTGTTCTACTTTATTGTTCAAGGGATGCAGAGCAGCCGTGGTTGGCATCAGCGGTAGCTAAATATCCTGGGCGGTCTTCGGCCATCTCCAGGGCTGTCCAGCTCGGGAGCGGGGGCTTCGTTCTTCGAAATTCCCCTTTTTGTTGCTAGCCGAATCATTCGCTGTAGGGTTGGGTCAGACATGTCGTCACCTACGCATTCCAGCAAATCAAGTACTCGTGCGCGAATTGCAACGAAAGAAACGAATTGTCAGGCGCCAGCCACATTGGACGAGTCGTCAAGGGTTCGGTGCAAGGCGTTGACAAGTGACGAGAGCGATCGTGAATGCCGGGGTGGTGCCGAGGGTGGAGGGCGATGCGGGGCCAGCTTGTCCAACTTCTCCTTAGCGCTCGCAGGTTGGGGACGCGGGACAGCTGACCCATGCCTCGTGGCGGACAATCGGACTGCAAACGGAAACTGTGGCGTGGTTATTGCCTGAGCAGCTGGATGTACATATGAGTACGTCGGATGAGACAAGACGGCGGTGATCGCGTCTAATACGCGTCAAGGCTGCGAAAGAGCATGGAAGGGCTCGACCGCACACGGGCCGAGCCGCGGTTCATGCCGAAGTACAACCGAACTGGGGTTATCTTTATCAGGCTCTCATGAAAGCGCTAGAAAAGGCGCCGTCACGGGCGAGCTGGTCTGCTGGCGTATCCTAGCTCTATTCAAAAATGACATTCGAATTAGGAGTCTCTGGTGAGCAGCCTGAAGCGGCAGCGACTCTCTGTTCTCCGCTGGCTGTCTCCCAGAAGAAGACAGATGCTACAGCAATTGATCAAGATGAAGAATGTAGACTTGCCAAGATGCCGAGGCAGCCACGGCGGCTGCTGCACGGTGATGGGCTTGCATTGGAGTGGCTCACGATTGGCCCAGCTGTCCTGCAGTGCAGCCACGGTAAATGGCCAAATGCTGATCTCTACAGTAATTATTCATAGAGTTTGCTAGTCCTAGAACTGCATCGCCGGAATTGTCCGTTAAGATGGCGGCGCATCATTGTCACACGCAGCTCCGCCGGAGAGTGAGCAACAGCAATTGCCTTCCTTCGTGCCCTTTCCCTTGCTAATTACTTAGCAATTTGATTACTTAGCAATTTGGCTACTTCGTCGAGGCAGGCTCGGTTTGGTAGTTAGCTTGTGAGGTATCAGGACGAGCATGAATCGGAGCGTGCTCGACGTATCAGGACTCTAACTCTAACGAGACGATGTTCCTAAGTTATGTAGAAGTGCGGCCTCTAATCTTGCCGCGGGACGGCTGGGAATCGCTCCCCGTCCTGTAGGGAGGCGGAGCTGGATCCTGACACCGAGAAATGCCTGCTTGCCCCATCCACCCAGGGTCAAGACAGTTTCCGCTAGCATCTCCGAGCGAATGGCAGGAATCTCGAGTGGCTAGACGCGTCAATAGAGCAGCCGCATAAGGATATCATGTCGACAAGGCTACAAGCCGACTTTCCAATTTCCGCAGACGAGGGCATTTACCGGCATGCCTACCAGCACGCTTCCTTGCAACGGAAGAAAACGACGACTGGTTTTGGTTAAAGCGACACCAGCCAGAGCATTTCCAAGAGGATGTAAGGGAGACCTTTACTTGAACATACAGAAGGATAGGTTCTTCGTCGGCCTATTGCCGTAAAAATCACCGTGGTTTTTCTATGGAGACCTTAAGAAGTACACTCACTGTCGTCCTTGGGAAGTGCCCTTATCCGACCTAATGGAAGAGCTCCATCGCGGTCTCTGCATGATATCGATGATATCAGAGGTATGGACTCCGAGAAGATATCGGTCCATGGTTGTGGACCCTTGTGACCATGTCTACTCTGACCGGTATTTTCCAAGAACACGATCTATCCTGCTCCTTTCTCACTCTCTGGTACCGACCAAAAGAAGAAGCGAGGAGGAGAAGTTCTACCGAACCACTACAGTGGAAGGTGATGGATTGGAGGAAGGATGGGGTGGCAATTGGCTTGTAAGAGAGAGCTTCGACACTGGGGAAGAGGACGCGGAGGAAGAGGACACTGAGGAAGAGGACGCTGATGGGGTGGATTGTGATGGATAGGCTACCGGTGATGAATAAGAGGAACCCTGGAAGAGGACGGCTCGTCGCAAACGTCAGAGGAAGCCACAATGAGCCAGTTCATGTTGTCCGCGGGCTATAGCTGTTGTATGGCCCATGTCACAAAAGCACTGGCATGAAGAGTCCTTTTATTCCCACGCAGTCAAGCATGGCGAAATGAGAAACAAAGTATACCTCGGCTATTTTAAGCTTCGAATCAGATACCATCCACTGCTTCGGAACATTGATTATTTCGCAGTAAGATGACTCATGGTGTCGGGGCGGTGGCGGTTGTGACGAGCGACCAACATGCCGAAATCACAATCTTCCCAGTCAGTATATATTGCTACCTTGCGCAGCCCATAATACGGTATAAATTGCTGCTCAATGATCGCATGTAATGGCTGTAAGCTGGGCTACAGTCACCTAGAGGCGCGGCACACTTGCTGACCTCGGCGAGCATCCTTGCAACGCATCATCAATCTACCCTTACATACTCGATGGAAGTGACGCCATACTTTGGAGGAGTGTCTGAACTGGCTCCTGGCCTTACTTCGTCTCTATGTTGCAGCACCTTTCAGTGATCCACTTACAACGCCTAAATGCCACACTCAGTCCATGGTTATGCTTAGTGCGCGATGTCTGAGCCCGGTGTGGTCACGATAGGAACTGTCAGATATAGGGGACATCAGTTGTGTTGTTGTATTAGGTTAGTTGCAGGTGCAGTTGCACTCATACAACTTTAAGTAGCTTAGCTCCGGAACACATATGGGCCGATCAGTAGGTGACCTTTCCGTATATGGG